>JAHZNI010001956.1:0-42256 GCA_027744415.1 Seira ritae | reverse complement strand
AATGTAATCTTCTTGGATAAATCCATCCTAATTAACATAAGACGTTTCGACACACTTACATACAATTAAAATATAATCTTTGATAAATCCACCCTAATTAACATAGGTAAGACGTTTAGTTTAGAACTAGTCAAGTCAAGAGGGAAAGTAGCTCAAAATTAATTTACATTTACATAAAAATGTAATGAGATGAGATGCAGAGACGGACTCTGGCATAGTTCCGATCATTTAGCATGCATGCCGCCTGGTTTCAAGATGAAACTAATTTTACTTCGCACATGTAGCAAGTTTCTTCATTCCCACGCTATTCAGGTCAGCCAGGTGACTAGTGACTGCGACCGACTCGACTAAAATTTATATGCATCTAGGTATTTCAGTAATGAAATGGAACCCTATTCTCCTTCATCTTTCTCTCACGCTATTTTCCAGATTCTAAAATATAACGAGTGTGCAGACATTTGGCGTCTTCTTCTCTGAGTAATAAACACTAGTCATTTCATACTGATTGTGAGTAGAGAACAAAGCACTACTTAGGTAAATAAATGTGCGTTCCTTCTTTCCATGGAAACTGCTGTATCTACAATGACATTGCAAAAGTCTGTCTTTGACTCTACTTCCCACATAAAAAATCCTAAACTTAATTCATTCTCATCGCCATAATTACTACAATCACGATAATACTACTTTCATGTTTAGAATTGTTATCGCCAAAAAGTTTGCAAATTGGGGAACAAAAGGTAGGATACAAAAAAATCACAATCACAGCCGAACCAAACCACACGGAAAGGACTAAGTATTTTTACAATTTTAGAAGTGTGGTCGGTAGCGTCTTCTAGTCTAGCCCAGCCCAGCCAATGATACTTAATGCTTGAGACAAGAACAAAAGCGACGGATTTGTGTCACAACAATAAACAAAAAATGGCACCATTTCTCGCACAAACTAAACTACCATGTGAAACAATGCGCGAAATTCTAAGAGTGAAAACACCGATCAGCCTACCCCGATTCATCCATAACTATACCGTAACACGGTGGGTGAATCGCATGGTGTTGTAGCACGATGAAAAGTTTCGAATTAGTATAAGCTCCATATTATATTTGCTTGTATAATTTTTCCCTACGTTGCAAACCAGAAGTTTTTCCATGCTCTACGTTCGCCTTTTGTGACATTGCCCTCCAATCCCTATGACGAAAACCATCCTCTTGCGTGATATTAGTAGCTTTTTTTAAAAAAGAAGATATTTTCGAAACTCTCTAGTAAAATATGTCGTCCATTCCCTAGTTTCCCTGTTAAGTAAAGCACATGAAGCTTTATGTTTATCTTCATGATTTTTAAGGAGGGAAACGTAGAAGGGAACGTGAAGAAAGCTGTTTTCATGCATACATTCCACCCATTTTTATCATTACCGTTACCGTCATGTCATAGCCATGAATGGATCTTCCCTACGTTATGCAAGGAAAATGGGATGGTGGAATTGGGGGTACGGTAGCGATTCCATTATTAAAAAGGAGGACTTCTTCACCACTTCCAACAGTTCCAACTTATTTTTTACAGTTACAGAAATTCATAACATTTGCATATGAAAAGCATGAAGGGAGTACATACAACGTTTCCAAACTAATGTTATGTTCACCATTATCCCATCCCATTCCATTGTTCCCCCGAAAAAGAAAGAAGTTTTTTTCTTCTTAAAACGATACTACGACAACGACGACGACATCATGACATATGCATAACTTCTTCTGTCTCAAGTCAGCTCAACTCTTCCCATTCAATTCATGCCGAGTGAGTATTTACAGAAGATATGAGATAAGAAATAAAGAAGTTGACAGACTTCGTGCCATTTTTTTCCGCCTCGAATGTGACATGACGCGTGTAATGGCAATAATAGCGGAGAAAATAAGGTTCCATAAAAAGCAATATTGTGTAACTTTAGCGTACATGCATACAAGTCAGGCCAGGTACAGGCTTTTATCCTCATCCTCACAGCGCATCATCTCCTCCAAAGTAAATTCCTGTGTGCATTACATTCCATTCCATACAGATTTATCCTAGTTGAGCAGGAGCAACGGGAACGACGAGCACAGCTCAGTGCCGAAATTAAATCAAGCAGAATACTCCCGAGGAAAGAATGCAAAATTGTTCTTCTTTACTCTGCATTTTCACACCGAAATCAAGCCAAGCTCAGGCTTTTTCAAGGAGGAATTTTTTGAGGCAATGACGATAACAACAACACTAAAAGGACTTATGAAGCTCGTTTTTGGATTTTCATTCTGTTGCTGGTGGATCTTTGAAGGAAAGATTTTCCCTGAGAAAGGCTGCCATTATTGGCATAGATGGATATTTATATTGCCTGTGCGAAATAAGTAAAGGTGGGTTTTCATGTGATGCGTATGTACATGAAGTCAGAAAACAAGCTGTGATCACGATCACGTCACTAAAATGATGATGATGCTAGTTGATGCTCGTAGTCAACTGAACTGGTGACTGTGGGCACACGCACTTCTAGGATTACGTCTTAACTTGGGCAGGGTGGGGTAAGCAATTGGAATTTAGAGTAAAACTGTCTTGATAAACTATAAAAATTTAACTGTAGAACATTTCTATTTAATAAACGTAGTTAAGGCTTGATTTTCAAATTGCAGCTGGTTTCGATTTTGTTCAAACATATTCATTAAGATTTTCGGTTTGTCATATCTGCAAAAAATACTAATGGACTACCATATGATGTAATCAAGTAAAAATAATGAGATCCTTGCCTAGTGAACAATTTTGCTGCCATTAAATCAGATTTGAGAATACTCCAATGCCCTCGTTTGATCCAATGATGGAAACTATTTGTTATAAACCTCGCCTTCCCCTAAATTGCCAAACCCTGCCACTGTAGCATGTTCATTTTATGAAGCTTTCTTTTCACACTTTTCTATCTCTCCAGACTCCCCTTCTTCCCACAGGATTTACCTTTAACGAGGAGAAATAGAGACACGCACGAAGACAGCTCAAAAACAGTATTATGATGATGATGGAAAGCATGAATGGTTTCCATAAACGCATTTATTTCCAATTCCATCTCAATTTCTAAATATACAGATTTATTTAGCTCATCTCATAAAATCTTACTTCGCCCCATATTTAACAATTTAAGAGTTACTTACTTTTCGCAATTTATATTTTTATTGCAAATAACAAAATAATGATGTTTATAAGTTCATTTCCTTTCCAATTTTACAATCTATTTCCTGTCAATCTCATTGTGCCATGTGTTGTATTTTGTATCCTCGGAAAACTACTTTTTCCCGTTTCCATCCAATTTTTATGATAAATAGGTTTTGTTTCAGCATCATCCTCCTCGTGATGATCATCATCATCGCTTCCATATTGGACTGGAGAAAAACGCAGATTTTGCATATTCCGGATTCCAGATCCTACATACGTACGAAACCTTGTTTCTGCATAAGTATTACCATTTTTATTTTCTCATTTCCGACCATCTTGGGTTTTGTCTCACTCTCTCTTCGCTGAATGAAACACGTTACGGGGAAATGATGGGAAAATAGAGGAAAGCGATGAAAATAAGAAATCCATTAAATATCTTTTATAGTGGATTCGATCTAGATTTTGGGGGCTGTTCGATGCTTTCCTCTTTTGGAAAAAAATGCAGTAAACCAGTGAAAGTATCGCATTTATTGTTGCTCATCCATTCCATACTTACAAAGCTACGTAGTGAAATGGAGAGTTTCAGAAATTGTGTGAATAGTCATGCTCTATACTGTAAGCCATGACCTGGCCGGCCTCTGTATTTTCTAGATAGATCATAGTTATCCTTGAAATTCGTATTGAATTAAAAGCTATGTATACGAGCAGCAAATAGTTCAATCTTGTTCGAGAGAGCTAAAAATCGCTTTGTAGAATCAATTAATTTCTAGGAGGGATCTAGGCACTAGACGAATGTACGAAATCTAGAAGTCTGACCTTGACAAACTATATCTCACTAATGTGAGCTGATACGTGAGAATATATATAGGCTCTTGCGGTCGTTCAAACGATGTGGTGTTGTAATAAAAAAGACTTGCGAAAGCCAACTTAGAAAGCTGGCATAGGACAAGACAAGTATGATTGCGATAATGATAATATGATATGATATGATATGCTAGTTTAGCTCTTTTTTTCTTATTACTTTAGTAGTTAAATCAATGGATTCATATCTCTTAAAGCGGAATGGGGAAAATGATATTTATCCATCGACTTCGGCAGAAAAAGATGAGAAAGAGCGAATGAGATCTTCTGGCGGTATCTTTTTACTTGCGTGTTGTGTACAATGATGAAACCAAGTACTCTTTAAGAAGCCTCTTTGACGGTGAATGAATGGTAAGCTAAGCGGTAACAAAAGTAACCGTAACAACCGATCCGACTCGATCAGACCAGACCATAAGATGGGACATCATATTATCATCTTTATCACCATCACCCCGTGCGTGGCTTAGCTAGTCTTGGCTTGGATATGTCGTGGCGTGGCACCGGCTGTTTCCTGTCGAAGCTTTCTCTTTAAAAATGAGGAAGGTACTTAAGCACTACTACTACTACAGTTACATACTACTACAGCTCTCTTAGAACTCCGAATTGAATTCTCGAGAGAGCCAGAGAGAAAAAAGATGGAGAACAGGAAAACTTTTCTTGTTCCTTTTATTCTTAAAGATAATCGCCTTCCTTGTCTTTCCTGTCGTCATCATCTCATCGCCTTGTCTTGTCATCCAATCCAGAAGCCAAGTTAGGAACTTCTTATCTCGAAAGTTGGAATAAAAAGGGAGAGCAGGAGAGGATCATTGAATATGAAATCAAATTGAAATGAATTGAATTTTTATCCAATCGCAATCCTACTTCACATACCTACATATCAAACGGAGTAGGAAAAAGAAGACTGCAAACGCAATAAGAACCCCTGGACCTGCACGATTAAATTTTTCTTTCCATACTAGGGTTTCTTCTTATTTTGCTTGCATGATTAATTTTACAGATTTGATATGAAGCATAATATGAAGCTGAAGTTGAAATGAAATGAGAATTTAAACAACACATGTTCCGTATTTTCAGTCAAAACATCGTTTTGCATTTTAATTTTAAAGAATCGAATCATTCAGGCTTAATTTGAAATAGGAATATATAGTTTTTTCCTGAATTCAATTTAAAACCCAAACATCAATTCTGACAAACAACCATTGGAACTTGATTCTAAGCCATATGCATAAAATAAAATAAGACTTACAAGCTAAATGCTCAAATGGGGCATTATGCTACTCGCATCATCTCAATTTAAAGACAATCCAAAAAAATACAGCAATCGAATAGTGTTTCGCCAAGTGCAAGATCAAACTAAACCACAATCGATTCAAGACCATGTTCAGATTTGAGGCAAGAAGGACTCTACTCTCAACAGGACTATAAATTGAGCTATGAAAAAAATTATACGGTTTACGTTAACAGCCATTTTACTCGAGCTCAGCTCCGGAGCAGTTTTTTACCTTCTACCAAGAGAGTCCTAAACTTACGAGCCACTACTGCTACTACTCTTGTAACAGTTACAAGGCAATGTGAATATGTATGTAAACGAGTGAAGAAAGCGGAGGAAGAAAAGAACGCTTTCCACGTTTCATTGTCAAAAAAGAGAAGGAATTGAAACGGCCATGTCCATCTCACCACAGGCCATAGAATATTTTTATTTCACTCTCTCACTCTTTGTCACGTTCGTGCGTATGTAGTACAAGCATAGCATAATATTCAATTCTCCACTCGACGTCAACGAGTTTTCATGAATTTTGAAGGAATGATGGGAAAAGTTTATATTTAGGGCAATTTTCTTTATTTTTCTCCAAAGGAATGTCATGAATGACATGGGGCAGAGAGAACGGCATACTTTAGCAGTTTACTGTAGTCGCTCCTCTTTATGACGCTTCGGATAGCGATTTTTCTGTTTTTATTATTTTTGATATTTTAAAAATTGTGCCAACGTTGATTTTATGGCCATTGGAGCATTCACTTTGCAGTTTCAGTAGAGGATCTATTGCAGTTTTCCCAATGATTGTAAAGTCCAAAACCAAAAACTATATAATTGGCCAAACCTGCTTACTGCGTTTCGTACTTTTCCAATTTCCCAATTTTTTTTCGATTAAAACTTTAAGGGCTACCTATGTTAGCTGATCAACAGATGAGTAAGAAACGATGCTTCCGAACAGATTAAAACTAAGTAAAGTCTAAAGAAAAAATAGTCTTTTGTATTTTAACTCTGATTGATGAGCAGAGATTATTTACTCCGATGAAACATATTTTGCCTCACAAGAGCATTTCTAATTGAAAACGGTCATTTTGTATTTCACTCTATACTAAATACTAACTAGCTATCGATTATACGTCCGAGATAATAATAATAGGGAATGAACGACGTTTTCTAAATTGCGATGATGCGCAAAAAGCATGAAAATGAAAAAAGTAAAAACAAGGTTATTAGAAACATGTGGAAAGCTCCAGCTCGGCTCCCACCTGAGCTTTTTTTATCTGAGACATTTGCACACTACACTACTCTTTGCTCTAGTTGAGCATGAGTTTTTTTTCTTTTCAAATTCTTACGTCTTCCCCATTTGAGGCCTTGAGTTACTCTGGAATACAATAAGATCCAATATTATGCTTAAAGAAAATCTTGGAGAAACCGCAACATTAACTACATGTGTTCGCCTACTGCATCCCACAATTTTTTTTTGGAAATTGATAGCACACACGTGAAACGTGGATTGCCCTGCCTTCCTTGTGCTCTACAGTTTACGTCAGTTGGTTGAAAAATAACATTAAAGTAAACCAAACCCAAACCAACTCAACCGAACCATCTGTTTTCCTTTTTTGTAAAGTTTAATTTTTCTTCTTTCTCTTACACACGTTTTGTTGTTTTTTCGATCTTCCAGCTTTTAAGGACTTCTACTACGAAGGGAAAATTGCTCTTGAGCTGTATTTTTCTTAAATCACTTTATATGATGATATGATTGTATCATGGTATTATTTCATGTGATTTGTGGGAAGTACCTATTTTCCACCATCTAGTACCTACTTCAGCTTACGAAAAAATAGAATAGTGGGAGTATAGAAAGCTTTACTTGAGTCATTCATTTTAAGGGAATATTATTGGAGGTAAAAATACTTTCAAGAGTTTGATTAGCAAAATGTTAATTGAAAGAGAGGAACCGAGTAAATTAATTGCTCAAAATATCTTTAACAAAATGAATTGCTTCACTATTTATACTTGGGAAAGTTTTTTTAAAAACTAGTTTTTGTGTTCGCCTACTGCATCCCACAATTTTTTTTTGGAAATTGATAGCACACACGTGAAACGTGGATTGCCCTGCCTTCCTTGTGCTCTACAGTTTACGTCAGTTGGTTGAAAAATAACATTTTCTCATGGAGTTTCACTTGAAATAGAATGAGTTTTTTTCACTTTCAAAAGATCTTCTCGGTCTTGGGTTGGCAAGCTCAGCGAAAAAAGAAAGAAATACGAGGATGTTATGCGATATGAAATGAACATGAACCAGAGTTTAAAAAGCAGCAGCAGCAGAGTTTATGGTCCACTTTTTGGGAAAAGCTTTTGTCGACTCGATTGCTCCTAATGTTTTTCGTGTACAAGTGAATAGGTAGGTTGTTAAGTTGAAAGTACTTAGAAAAACTTGAGGGGAAAAATCCAATCTCAATATTACCTCGACATAGACATAAGTTGGACTTGAAAAGATGAGGTCGGTTGAGCTGCTGAGTGAGCAGTGCAGACATAGACATTAACCAGGTGTTTTTTGCGCGTCTACATCGCAACTTCAGCAAAAATATGGATGGATAATAAATACTTCGGTGTTCATCTTCAAACAAGACCAGCAGCCCAGAGAGACTAAGGACCTGCATGTCTACCTGGTTTCAGTGGTTTCCTTTCATTTGTATTGAATTAATAATCTTTCCACAAAGTAAAGAAAACACTTATGTACATACATATATACCACTTCTGGAGAAAGGGAAGGAATTCCAGCTTGTGGAAAACATTTTCCCCGAAAAATGATCTCTTTATGGCGTTTTGCAATTAGGGTAATCGCAGAAATAACAGTAATAATAATAATACTGAAATGAAACGTAATTGCCAATAAATGTACAGTTTTCCGTGATGTACGAACCAGTTCATCCGATCCCAATGAATGAAGTGCAATGAAATAAGTTGATATGGTACTCATACCATGATGGAGAAAGTGATCATGGTCATATTATTATTACTATTATTATGGGGTTCCGCTCCCATACAAATTCAAATAGCCGTAAACCCACAGTAATAATTATAATGAGAGTAAAAGCGACTGAGAAGAGGAGAAAGGAAATGGAAATAGCGATTAATTTTCATTACGAAGATGCAATGCATCCAGCCCTATTCTTATAAATTGTAATATATAGCATGTGTAATTAGAAAATTAGATTTGAAGTACATTGAATCATACACTTATCGTTATCTGAGGTGGAACGTTGTAGCTTTAATTCCAGCAACACGAAATGACTTTGACTTCCAAGAGAAAGTCAAAACCATGATTAAAGCTAAACGTACTACAAAAATAATAGATTCAGTTTTGTTTAAATCACATCTTGATAAAGGGGTAGATTATTACTTAAATAAAAACTAATATGTTTACATGCAAAGCATACCTATAGATATAGAGCATGGTATGCTGAATAACGAAAAATTCTTAATATTTTAAGAAATTTTTTCTTTCAGTGAAGCTAAATGTTCAGATCTATTCAGGTTTTGCTTGACATAGAATATCGGTTTTGGGTTTGCTACCTCACGTTCCAGACCTGAGTAATCAATCAAAGGTTTTCATCTTGGAAAATTGTATTATTTCTGCTAGATCAACCATGCAATCAATTCATATACCATTTGGAAGCATTGAAATTGAAAGGATCATTATTCCATCCCAGTACACTTACACTAATTTAGCCCTCACTCAAGTCGGCCTTGTTCTTGCTCCGTCGTCATGCTGGAATGAACCAAAAACGAAACCAAGTGCTTATCAACATCAATTCATGTGAATATTTCGTGGAAAACAAAGGGAAAAAATTCATACGGTACTTTTCCAAGCACCTAAGTTGGTGCTGGATGGTAAAGTTGGTAAGTAGGTACGTTATATGATATGCCATTTGAAAGCGTCAATAAATGACGTGTCAAAAAGCGCAGAAATTGAATTGCCCCATTCATCAGGAATTCTATTGGCATTGCCACCCCCCACATTTTTATAAATGGGTTGAGTTGAGATGAAAATAAGCAGATTTCATTATTTATCCAAGGCAATCCAGCAGTTCATTACATAACATTTTCCTGCTTTTTTATTGAGATTCACTGACTCATCAAAAATCACTACCCACTCAGAATTCACGCTTTTCAATGGAGAGCCTGCTACTTTTTGTTTTTATATATTTCACCCTAATCAATTATGCTTGCAAGCAATGGCAAGGAAGCAGATGGAAAGATTCCCATTTTCCCCGTGGATTCTGTGCTGGTCCTAGAGACGTCTCTTGTTTAACATTTCCATGTGCGTGTACGATACATATATCAAATGCAAAGGTGGTGATCGCGATTCACGGGGCTGCTGTGTGAACGTTGAATTATGGATCATGGTATGGAGAGGAATGTTCCATGAATTTCCATTGAATCCAATCCAGCAGTAAACATAACAGAAGAAGAGTTATTTCTATTTTGTAAATGGGAAAATGCCGAGAAGAAAGAAGTTATGGCCTAAGTGCTTCATAAAAGACTATAAATGTATTAGTTTTCCAGATTTTCACTGTTTTTGCTTGAATAAAACACGTCTCGTTTCCCGTTTCGGGGAAAATTCTGAGATTATTTGGGAATAAATGGGGTTGTGATGGGGTGGATTGCAGGAGTCAAGATACATGAGTTCGATGGCAAAGGTTGCACCACAGATTTATAAATCTCGAGAGAAAACGAAGCTGAAATTTCCAGACTTGAACTTGAGCTTGAACGACGAAGGCGTGTATATGTGTGGTTTGGCTCATTGAAGTGATGAGATATGGTATGACTTTCCCTATCCAGTCTCAATTACATAGCAAGCGGCGTTTCTGCCGCGTGTGTACTCTGAAAAGGCATCACTCGCGATGAACAAAGAATTAATTAAAATTTATTTGATGTTATTTTCGATATTTTAATTCATAGAAGTCATCAACTTCAAAAGTTTGTTTTACTCTTTTGTTTATTTTTAGTTTAAATCAAAAAGAGCAAACTTTTCCCGAACCTTTTTGTTTGATATATTTTTATTTTGAAAGTCCTTGCCAAAAAGGAACAATGCATGCATATCGCTAGATCGTATAAATCTTCAAGCTTAATTTATTAGAAAAATTACTCAGATGCATATACTACACATGCATAGGAGTACCGTGTCAAAGGAATTGGAATGAAATTTTAAAAAAACGTGGCACAGGTAAAATTGATCGGGCAAATATTGCGAATCTGTGGCAGTTTCATTTCCAAATCTAGATTAGATGACTTAAGCAGTCGCGTCAATTTAGATTTTGGAAGTGAAATATAAAAGCAGGCAAAGTGAGAGTGAGTACCGCCCATTGCGAAGCTTTTTCAGGGAAAATTTTCTATTAACCTTGAAGGATACGAGAACCACTTGGAATTACAATAAATAGCAGTAAACACTCCATAACTCAGGAAGCTAATGGCTATAACGAAGTGTGCCATTTGAATTAAACTGAAGTACGAACTTATTTAACATTTCATTTAATGTCTAATTGACAAGTCAAGCCAAGCCACTTGTTTTCTCTCAATTTTGCTAATTGACATGACGCACCCTATTTTTTATTTGCACATTTTGTTGTCTTACCCATTTGTCTGTAAAAATTAATTAAAATCAACGACTTCCTCACTTAATGCGTTGCTTGCCATTTATCCGAGATACTTCTTTTGTTTGTTCTCTTTTTCTCACATTTCCTTTTTTCTTCAAAGCAGCTCAAGCTCGTTAGACAAAATCAGAGTTCATGTCCCCGCTGCCCTTGGAATGGACTAGGTTGAGGAACAAAACATTGTCAAAAGGTGAGCACGAAGTAGGAACCCTTTTCTTTCTCAGGTTCAAGGATGAAACATCAGGAAAAGGTCCATCAAAACAAAGATGACTCTCCTTTGTTTACTCCAACAGGTAGCCTTCTCGGAGGACATTGCCACATCTCAATTAAACAAAGTAGAGTAAACTGGATTTATCTAGCCAGATTTTCATAAAAACTCAAAAATATTTTGGCAAGACTGAATAATCAGATTGGAAACGGAAGAAAGACAAAGAAATTCAAAAGATTTGACCTCGGATAAGAAGAAGGAATAGGAGAAACTCCATATTCATAAACTGATATTCTGATAGAAGCAAAGCAACTGACTAAAGACAATATTTTGTTTAAATTTTGAAGTGCATGCAGATATTATTTTTATTCGGATTTTCTTCTTGCACGTCAAATTCTAGCTTAAAAAGTTCTAGCCTCGATAAATCTTACTCCTTTATAGTACTCTTTGCTATACTACTTACCATTAAGGTTCTATTTCTACAACATTACTGTGTATTCGGTACACACATGCGGAACAGGGAACAAAAATTATTATGACGATGATGATGACATTTATGGCTTTTCCATCAACACATGGATCATAAAGCATAGCAGGTAAACTCATTTCGTTTTCGTTTTATGAAGAAATAATATTGGCATTGGCTTGATTTTTTAGACGCAAAAATACTATCGTGAGCTGAGCTAGGTCCGGAAGATATGAGCTGATATGCAATGTAGTCGATGAAGCAATGCATATATTATGTTTCGGTAAGTGAGTCAGCAACAAGATACTCTTACTTCATCCCGTCCTCTCTCATTGCATTTCACATCATTCACTCCATCAAGATATGTACATGGAACGAGCGGGAGCGTGAAATTAAATGTAACGAAACGATGCTCGGAATGCAATTTAGGTAGCCATTCCCAATTCGCATCCCGAAAAACCCAATAGTAAGTTTTTGTTCAGAAGGCCGAGCTACTATATGTTTTTATTTAGATGATAGAGAAAATAGATGACAGGAAATTTCGATTTTGTGGTGGTGGGGCAAACTGATAAAGACATCAAAAACTCCACTAATGAATTCTTAGTCGGGCTAGTGTTCATCAGCCTACAAGACTTAATTTGAAATTGATGATGGTGTATCATCATCAACATCTATATGAACTATGCACCTACGCTTTGTGTGCGATCGTATCACTGACAATGAAGCATGATTCATGATCCTCATTTCAATCAACATCTCTTTATTTCATTATGTATTGATGCAGGTGCACAGTGCACATGCTACTGTTTGAAATGAAATGCGGAAGAGTTCCGAGGAATTTAATTTTCATCCCTCTCCTGCCCGATCATAGTATGCAAATTGAAAACATGACGAACATCCCGCAGCCCAGTACAATTTAACAAGATAATATGCTGTGCTATGATGAATGATGATGATGACCATGATGGTCTTGACTTCACATGAAGAAATTGAAATCACATTGAACTTGAGGCTTGACCGTGCCCTTGTATTATGCAATCCCCCATCCCATTAGATTCCTTTGTATAAAAAATTATAAAGAGCTGACGACAAGGAAAACTTGTCATATCATCTCACCTGGACTGAGAGAATGAGAGAGTAGTGAGTCTAGAGAGCTGCTCTACTCGACTAGGTCATCACTACTGCAGGCGTGTGATTCAATACATGAGGTATACAGGTATATGATTATGGTTATACAATCGACAATCGCATGCCAAGTTCAATCTAAAATCACCACTGTCGATTGAATTAGACATTATTCACTTGAGGTAAAAAAAACTTGCAACTTCGATGTAATTCTAAATAATAATAATATTGCATTAAAATGATCTTTCCACGTGTACGAGGAGTCGAGTTATTTTTTGCAACATAACACACAATTGGTAAAACAAAAGATGATCCAGATATCATATTTTATGATAGGGAGTATAAAAATAATAGGGATACATACTTAATGAACCCAGATCCTCCTCGTGAATTTTAAGAAGCAAAAACGTTGTCGCAAAAAAATAAAGCAGGTTTTGACTTCAAGAAGAAGAAGAGTGCTAACAACACAGAAGATGATCAAGTACATACATAAATGAAAATGGACACTAAGCAAGTAGATAAGGGAATACCTAAGTTGTTCCAGTCTAGAAATAAAAATGCAGCAAAAAATTCTGCGATTGATTTTTAGAGATGAGCTATGGTATGGAATAAGTCAAGGCAAAATTTGATCATACCTAATCATACATATAATCCACGTTTTTTACACTTAATATTGTTATGCAATTACGCATTATTATTTAGAATGACGAAAATCTAGTTATCGCCGCATCTTCTTTATCAGAGAAATTGTAGAAGACGTGTTTTGATTCAAAATATTATTATGATGAGTCTCTAGTCGGGCATTAAGAATCACTTCCCGGTTCGTCTTCTCCAAACAACTTTTTCATTCATTTTGTTCTCATTGAGCCTGAACCTTCATAATAATATTAGATTTTGAGTTATGAACACACGTTTGCCTCTGAGTTGTCGATTCTTACTTAGACTTAGCACAAGAGATTTTCAAATAAAAACTCAATCGTCACAACACAACACAAGCACCTTGCCCAACCCATTAATAAATAAATGCGTCGTTAATCATCAGTACGGGAGAGCTTTGTACTTCCTCTAGTACATGTAGTCAGCTCACTCGATAGGAGTAATTAAACGGGGCAATCTGGGACAATGATGTCTGAAAGAGTTCACGTTTGCAATCTTTTTTTAGATACTTCCGGAGGACTCCCGACATGGAGTGGCAAGTATCACATTCACATCACATCACTCAGAGCCAGCAAGTCAAGTTTTTAGCTTCAAATTTTTGTTCCTGTTCATGTATTTAAATTGCACGGATTTTATATCTAATTCGGCCGAATTTGCAGGTTTGAATAGGGTCAAAGAAACGATATTTCATGCGACAGAGACGCTCTGCTATTTTAAAATAAACTGCTATCCGTACATAGGTATGTGATGAGATGTGTTTACAACGTTAAGTAGCACATCAGTAAGTACGATTTTGAGCATTTTCCAAGCTTTTTAGAAACACTTCGACATGAGTTATTACCCTTCCTTAAGTGGATTGATGACATATTTATAAACCAAAGGCAATGAAAAACAACTCAACATTTTAAATCTGCGAGAAAAAGAATCTGTCAAGTTTAACTAGTTTCAACTCATTTACATTGTGCTTCGGAAGCGGAAGCAGCTTGTTAACGACTTGACTCTGGTTCCATAATGAGCTCACGTGGTAAATTAATTGTCGTTTTATGTTACATATTTATGATTTTTTGTTAGGGTGATATATTTAGCTAAACGTTTAGTCATTCTGCACCAATGCTTATACAAAATCTCCCCATGGCCTAAAAGGCTACGGTAGCCATGAAATTTCATACAAGGTACTAATTACCTCAGCAACCTTCCTTCGTATCTGTCATTTAATAACGTTTTCGATTTTTCCTAATAAGGGAGGGAGAAGCCTTTTCAAGACTTAAAATTCGGATGATTGCTTTTCATTTTGCTGTGAACGAAAATTGAGCGCAATTTCAGAATCTTTTAAAAAAAACTTCCGTGGATCGTTCAAATTTCTTTGTCCAATTCAGAGTTCCAGGAAAGCTAATATCATGTAATTTTACTTGACCCATATAATACCACGTAAAGCTAATTGTATGTCGTTAAGACAGTTGTTTCCACAAGACATAATCCACACGCACTCATTCATTAGAAAAAAACTACGTGTCTCCCGTCAAAAGTTATGCAGCAATCACAATTCTCAATCGTAAAAAATGGAAGATGCCGATGTCATTTGGAATGGTTCCGTGAATGGAAAATGACCAATACCATTTCTTCATACTTTGTAATGACTAATTACCTAAATACATCAAACAGAGGAACGCGTGCATCTGACTTATGTCAACTTGAAAAAAAATCAATTGTAAGCTTTTAGTACATCCCCTTATAACCCTTCATTCTGGCCTTCTTTAAAGCGCCAAATCATATGCTAATGAACTCGCCTAAACCAAACTAATTGAGTGCAATTTAAAATTATTTAAATGAGGAGGAAACAGTCTATATGTTACACCCCTCTTATTCACTTTTTAAGCAATTATGTTCGCGTAAAGATCATGCAATGCTTCCTTGCACGCCATCGACACGGCATTTGAAAGTTTTAGCTACTTTTCAACACTTTACTACGACTCCAGTCACTGCACTAGTCAGTTCTGGAAAAAGTGTAATGCGCATATATAACAATTTGACTTCCCAAAATGATGCCTGCGAAGTCTGTAAATTAGTTCTGTAAATAGTTTCTTGACAGTTCATTCTACTTTACGTTGTCACAGTGGCGGGTTTTCGCTCATGAATTGGAATTGAAACGTGCGTAGGCGTAGTGCTCATGTTCATTCAGAACTCGTGTGAAATCCGTGCTGCTTTATGATTCCAAATGTAAATTCAGTGCTAGTCCTCATGTGTCGTCACTTAAAAATTTGACGAATGAGCGGTGTCAAGCATTAAAAAATTAGACAAGGATGTTTGTATTAGCATTTAGCATAAGAAAAAAATTGTCAAAACTGACCTTTTCCTTATTGCAAAACTCTTTTTTTGTTTAAGATGTATTTTCTTCGCTTTGACTCGACGGACAAAAAGTTTTTAGGCAATCCAAAATCCAAGCCATGGTCTATTGACTATTGCATTCATGCATGTCTATGACATGTACACGCTATTTTAGCGCTCATTTGTTATATAACTTTAATGAGCTTGCAATGACGTGACTGATTTTAAGATTCGCAAGCAAGGATTTTCGTCTCTCACTTTGGTTTGGTTTGGACAAAGGAAAAATACATTTTCTGTAAGTTTTTTGACAACGAGATGAAACCACATCACATCACAATCCTAAGCCACCATTATGATATGAAAGCATTCTTCTGACACCAAATACAATACACTATATCCAACAACAACACATTATTTAACCGAGTCCACGTTTGGAAGAGTATGAGTCGTGTCGTGTACTCCGCAATATTGACCAAGGTCACCTCTCCTTCCTCCTATCAGCCGAGTCCATTATGGATGCATTTATTCAACATCAAAAAGATCTAAAAGAATAAATACCTTTTTGCTAGAAGCAAAAATGCAAGACAAGCCAAGACTGAATCTTGAATCTTGCTATTGCTCGGCTCATCTTTAACCCTTTTCTTTCATGAGGAGATGAAAATAATATAGCTTGGCTTGGACTTACGAGATCTAGTAGACAGATTCTAAAAAGCGTGCTCGTGCTCTTGTCAGCTTTTCCACAGAATTGTACGTGAACAGTCAAGTCCATTTGCCATGCCTTGCCACCAGCATAAACGTGGACGCTGGAAGTGGATTGGATTTTTACTGAACAAAGGAAAAACTACTTACTACACTTTTTAAGGCATGTTATTGTTGAAGGTATAGGTACATAAAGAGGTAGCCAGATTTTTTAACAAAAGGAAGATTCCAAGGATAAAAGATGATACTGTTCGTATGTAAAAAGATAATGCATGTGAGAAGGTATCAAACGCAGATTTTTTTCTGCGATAGATGCGATGCTTGGAAAAGGAGAATCGCAAGAGCATTTGTAGTTGTACGCTAAATACTAAATACTTACCAAGATAGATTAGTAGTACATTCAAGCGTTCTTTTCAGGAAGAAACATAAATAATTTCATACCAGTCATAGTCCTTGATTCTTTTTGTTAATTTCTTGATGTTTTTAATATGATTACTAACCACTATGCGAAATTTCTACCCTCAGATTCAGATGTTATGTTATGAGGTCCAACATTGAGCAACAGTAACTACAGCAGAAAGTTCGCTAATTCCATTAGCGCATCTTCCCTGGCTTGGACTTCTCTTTACATTACAATATTTGGAAACACGTCAGAGCCAGCAAATTTGTTACGTCCTTAACAACGCGATGCAATGCTTATGCCACTAGCATATTTCCATTGGAGCTTTTTTCTACGCTTCGATGCACTTTGTAGGTCAGGCAGTCAGGTAATCGATGTGGAAATAATTAAGGGGAGATTTTCAAAATTACCATTCTGCTCTTTGGACGACCAGCCAAAAATGGTTGCCCCCATCAAATGAAGCCATATATACTTGGCCAAGTTCCCAATTTAAAAAATGCGTTGAGATAGCTTCTGTAAATATTAGCGGTTTGATTGGATTAGTAGTATTGGGAACTAATTGAAGGTACATACCTATTCGCATAACGGTTTTTGTAACGTTGTCCATTTATCTTGGTATATATTTTAACGGCTAATATATATGTAAACGATTCGAACCATTTTGAGAAAATTGTCCCGAAGCAAGGTTAATAATTTTAAAAAAGCAGCAATAAAACCTCTTCGTTTCGCCGGAAGATAATTCTATTTATTTCAGTAACCCTACTAGCTCCCTCAAAGTCCACGTCCACCTATAGCAATTGATGATACACTAAACCAACACGATTATGGGTTCCACAAAGCAAACAGAGGCACAGCGAAAGTATGCCAAGCCGTGCCTTACAGTACAAGATGTGTGGTCAAAACTACATTTTCCAAAAATAATCATTTATTCGTTCATTAGCTTTTCAAAAAAGCTCGTAAAGGGGACGAACGATGAAAACATGTTCATGAAACATGTGGAGTGGAAGGTTTAATGTCTGCATGTAGTAACTTCAAATTCCAATGAACTCAAGGCATCCACAACAATTTACTCGAATCCTAAGCAGCAGTTCATCTTATTACGTATTTTGGTCAGTGTTTTCTAGTCTCTTCATTCATAATTCATGTGACACCGACACCAAGCCAAGCCAGACAGAACGTTGCTTCATACTCCTCGTTCTTTGCAATTTATGTTAAAGAAAAACCTGGACCTTATCTTCTCGGAACTATATGTCTCCTCATAAAAAATGCATAGCATTGTCGAAAAATACATACAATGAAAACAAAGTCCGTTTACTTCACAAGAAACACACAACCGCATTCTCTCGTTCTGGGATGACATGGACACGGACGCTGAGCGAGGTATTTTTTTGGAAAAATGTTACATGGCCATGGTTAATAGTTGCGAATTTTTTTAGATCGCGTGCTTGGAAGTAATTCGTTAGCAGTTATTCATGCAAATGTGACATGACGTGAACTACCTATATCTGGAAGCAGATGACAAAGTGACAATGTCATGAACTGCTGCATTTCAATACTGCAATGAGAAAACGCCAGTGCACTAGTACACCAAGTATCATCGACAATTGTTTTTAAAATCCTGAATGATTTTGAAAAAAAAAAACTCCTGAAATCTAAACAAAAGGACATGATAATAAAATTACTTAACATCTTTTCAGTTACTTACCTTAATTATGGGGTTTTCATTGGATGCCGTTGATTAATTGGATAAAAGAGTACGAACATGAATTGATAATGTCACTGTCATCAAACCTATCAAGACGAAATTCGCTAGTCCGCCTGCAATAAAAACCAATAGCGAATAATTTAAAAATATTTTACAGGTGTAAACTTTAAAGTTTAGATTGGATCCAGTATATATTCTTGCGTTCATATTCAGCCTTTTATCAAATCGAAAATCTTGAAATAATAGCATAATAGCATTATGTAAATTTTAAAGAACCAAAAGTTATCAAGAGTTCAAGATTTTCGTCCAATGGATTCGATGATTTGGTATACTTAAAATAAAAGGACGTGATTCGTACATTTAAATGTATAGCTCTGCAATCACAGGGAATCAGATCTCCAGATTGAAAATAAACGAGTACACCTATGTACAATGTATGTATGCAAGTAAGTCGCCCACTCATTAAGACAGTGCGTCCATTTCATTATCAGTAGGAAAGTGTAACAATATGTTCATCGCGTGAGGTCGACATTTTGTCGGTGTGGCAGTCAACGTGTGCCACTACATATTTTTTGCGCAGCATGCTATTTTGTAGGTTAAGTTGATAATATTTTACGCAATATGTACAAACACCAATTTCTTTGTTATTACATACTTGAAGAAATGTTAAAGACAAATGAACGTCGTAGTAAGGTAAGGTAACTGACTTGCGTGGTTGCAATTTCTATGATTCCAGCCAATGAGGCTAAATAAGGTCATTTTCTTATGCGTAAATTGTAAATACATATTTATTATGATAATGAATTGTCTATTAACAAAGAAGCAATGATGATGTGATTCTGATGATGGTGATGATCAGGACAAGGTAACGTGCGAATGTGAAATAAGATACAAGAATAATATGCAAAAAGAGGAAGAAGGACCTATTGGAAGGAGAGCACATGCAAAACGTTTCCTTCCCACTTTCAACATTGTATCCATGTAAAAGAACTTAGAAGCTCGTAAAATGAGATGAATAAAGCATGCGCATATTGGTCTGGCTTTGTCATAAATGCCAATGAAGCGTAGGTGCAAATTATCAGGGGTCACCTGAGAAGAAGTTACGGCTCTTATGGCTTTAATTATTATCTCGACCTCAACGGTGATCAATTCATCAAAATTTGAAGAATTTGAGAATTTTTGAGAATCGTAGGCATGGGAACAATACTTCTGAGACAGTAACGCAAAAAATTGGAGACATAAAATTGTCACTGTTTCCTGCGAAACTTCTTTGTGGACGATTGTTTTTTCACAAGTCAACTTTGATATTGATGTTATCAATTAATTGAGTGCACAAACTACGTAACTTGACTATTCAAACGATGGGAACGGCAATGACAATGCCATTGCATTACCGGGATGTCGATGCAATATCAATCGTTGCATTTATCCCATCAATTCAATATCAATCGTCAATTATTTTCCTGAGGGAAGGGAAGTTTTGCTCGGCCTGAAATGAAGGTGGCAAAATTCTTTTAAAAATCTCATTAATATCAAGACCAGTTTAGATCCTCATTAGTATACCATATTATTGGTTTCAAAGAATCAATTAAGAAGTGTTCCTGACTTGATGTTTTCAATAATTAAGCATGAAAGAATATTTCGCCATTTTCATTGTCATTGCATTAGCCACCGCTACCACACATCGCATCTCCATTATTTCCCATGGACATGGACTCTACCATTTTTCAAGTTCAATTGGTTGATGGTTATTTATGTAACTCCAACTCACAGCCAAGCCAAGCCATTCCAATACACCTTTTATAAGTATTCCTCGCTTCCTGCCAAGAAGCAGTTAAGTTTGAGCAAACAACAGAAAAGGTGAAATACTATAATTTAGCCGATGAAGTGAAGTGATAGATTTTGGAATTGACCAAACAAGCTATAAGGATGCATATCGTCTGCAAGGAAGGGAGCTGACTGAGATGATGAAGATCACATCACAACATTGTACCAACACCTTTCATTTGCAGATTTCCATCGTTATGCATTGTGTACGCACGCAGCGTACATAAAAAGAAATAGCAAGGCTGTGGTTGTACCCTTTTTTAAACGATTATTGCCGATACACTCCCTGCCCTGTCATTGTGTTGTAGTTATTTTTTGCTCTGACTATGAATGAATGATAATCGATTTAAATCGAAGCAAAGCCAAGATACATACTTTGCCTAAGTATTTACATCTTCATCTGTTTGCTAGGACAGGGCTGGCATTGACTTCTCTAATGCATAGCATCATTAGTATTAGTGAATGATCTAAGGTAACAGAATTGCGTAAGACGTCCTTTGACAGAGACATACTCTGGTTGCCTTCGCCAAAAACAAGGCGACTTAAAATGAGACCAGGTCTTCATCTTTAATTAGCAGCAAAAACCAACTCTTGTAGAATAAAGGATGGGGCAGTCAATATTATAAATTCATGACTGACTTTATATGCATGCGCATAAGTAATTGATAATCGGATATTTAACTACTCTGCCGCGCAACCAAATTTTCAACATATGAAGTAAAATAATATTTACTATTTACCAGAGTTTGGCAACAGCGCATGAAAACAACAACAATTGGTAAAGACGAAGCAGATTCAAATAGACATGACTTCGTGGGAGAGCATGACTGAAAAATGGCGATATTTTATAACAGAGAAGAAGCTCAATTTAAAACGTATTATATTTTAAAACGTATATTTAAAACGTAAAGAGAGCAGAATTTAAAACATAAGAGAACTACCTTATTCATTCCCAGCGCAACAACAACATCATTCGTTTCCAGTTTTAGATTCATACTGTATTTCGCAGTTCTCATAGAATACTTTGGACAAGTAACAGATTAATTTGCTAATTTTCTTAAAAAATAAATATGCATAATGCATGTTCTGAAAGAAATTCTCAAGACATTATGAGTGGTTTTCATTTCCTGATTTTTGCATACTGAAATAATAGAATGGCAGCTGGGTATATTCTTGGTACAGGAAATCCTATCCGAAGATACATTAATCAACTCAAATGAACCATGCTCACATATTAAAAATTTGACTACTTTGTATACAATAACTTTTCTTGGCTTGATTGAACTCTACCCACCGCTTCACATCTAATAAATTTGAGCATCTCGTCAAAAGTAACACCTTGTTATATTTGCGAATAATTAGTATTCAGTGCAAACATTGCAAATAATAAAAAAGCTGGAAAAAATAAATCGATGGCCATAGAGTCAGAGTACGTAAGTGCTATATTATCTTCAGTTTGAGCCTTATTTTTTGCGTCTGTAACCGAATTTACGTTCGTTCATGTAATTTACGCTTGCCGCTTGCTCAAGTGCGAAAATTACAACTTGCATTGGAATACCCCCTGCCCAAGAGCTCAGAGACTTTTTTTTGCGAATTCGCGAGATCGATGGGCACCATTTATGTAGGAGCCGAAGAAGAATGCAAATACATGTATTTGACTACTGTTGTGTTGTGCGGTGATTGTTGAGAATACATTTATTTACCTAATGAACTTGAGCTCACCTTGAGATGAACAAACAGGAACCCAAGTTCATAACATAACACAACATAACACATTTACCTACACACTCATTTTGTACAATATATCCAAAATCATTGGAATTTTAGTTGACCGATGACCACCATGCATACACCTTCTATTTCATGCAATTATGGATTCATTTATTCGTTTTTCGTGATGGGCTAGACTGAAACCAACAATAAATCCATCCAATCCACAGATTTTTGTTCATATTTTGCATCCATATCAAACAAGATGGGGCAGGAGGAGGAAGAGCATTGTTATTTTTTATTATGCTGCTGGAGTATATAGTATTATTGTGTTGTGGTGATGATGACAAATCACATTACATTACAATCAGCAACTCTGTGATTGCTTTGTCTGCTTGCGACTTGCTATCAATTAGCTGATACACGTTACCTAATGTTATGTTTATCCTGTTTCAAAGTCGCAAAAACATATACCTACATACAAGCTTTTAACAATGATAATTGTGAATTGCAAATGAATGAGTGACATATTGTGTGATTGAAATCTGGACTATTTGCCCCAGTCCTATTATTCTTTTCCATATTTAGCTAGTTTTTTTGGCCTACATAATATAATGCAGATTTTACTGCAATCCTTTTTTAAATGCTTGATTGGCCAAGAAAAATAATGCAATTTGCAACAGTAAGTGGCTGTCCATGTTGCTAAATCCAGTATGGTTACCTATATAGTACCTGCATTTGCTACAGATGTGGATCAGTTTTTTATAATTTTCATGTAACACAACCCAACCCAACTAACAAAGATTAAAATAGAAATCAGTATGATCAAATCACATCCTTTCCATTTTTAGAAGCTTTTACATAAAAAAATTAATTCATGTCTTCCCATATATTTATCAGTAGAAGTTTTTGCTGACTTGAATCCAATTTCATCGCAGTCGCAGTACACATGTGTGAGTGTGACAATTATCAAACCATGTGAGGAAACTTGAATTTGAGGTATTTTCAATACTTCATACAAAACCAATGATGCGTGGCGTGTGGCTGTGGCATGGCGTGAAAGAAAACGAATGCTAAGTAGCGATGCGTTTTTTTACATTGTCACCACTTTCAAGTTTCAAGTATTTTTTACAGCATCTCTATCTTTCCACATGCATGATCTATTTTCCGTTTTCGTTAATTTTTTATTATGCATAAATGACATAAAGTGAACAATGCAAAATATAAGCTCGCTTCCTGCATTCTTCTCGTGGGGTAAAGATCGGGAAGATATTGTACGTTTTATTTCAGTCTAAAAATAAATGATCGACGATTCAACAATGTTTATGTCTTAAATAAACTCCTTTCTAAAATGTTGAAATGCACCAATAATGGACGTAAGGTCGTAGTCATAGTAAGTTAAATTTTACGGCTCCTCTAAAAAAGTTTTTCTGCTTTGCACAATCCAATCTTAGGTAAATTAGAATTATTGTATTCTGGTATGAGAAAGACGGAAGCTAAAGCTTGAAGCTGGAAATTGAATGAACTTCCCTGGAGAAAACCGAATGTGGTTTAAACTGTCCCTCGAATTTTTCCTCATTTTCACCAAGTATTTTCTTCCCCACTTTCGTAGACAAAATCCAACTCAGGAACTACTGTTTTTTTCGAATCCAGTATTAAGTAACTTTAAACAGACGATAAAAGATAAACTGACTAAAAGGGAATGGAAAGATGGAAAAGAGAAAAGCTTCGTGTGAAATGTCATCTTTCTCGTTCTTTCCAAAGTTTTCTCTAGCACAACGCATCAATTGTCATGTTTAGGATAAAAATCTTAAGTTGATTTTTGGGTGCTTCACGCAAAAGCTTTTACATTTGTAGTAAATACAAATGGATCTACCTATGTGAATCCGAACTTTAAGTTGCTCATGTCATTTTAAGCTCGTGCTTTCAAGAACTCTTGACAATCAATAATCGCAACCACAACTGCCATCAAAAGCAAATCTAAACGATCGCCAAACATTTTTCCTTTCTTTTGCAGCTTTGTCAGGTCATACCACATTCGAAGGCTTATTGTCATGCCTTTTCATGGTCTTTTCATTTTGAGAAAGGAAGCAAAACAGTTTTCAAATACACAATTGTTATTAAAAACGCTTATTTTTTTAAAGATTAGACTATGCCACGCAGGATGAAATTGTTTATTGTTTCAAAATTTAATTTATATTATGTAAATTTAATGTTTATCTTTGCCTTACCAATCAAAGTTATCTGCTCATCACCAAGTCTTGGAAGCGTCTTGAATGACAAACATAATTTGTAAACGTTTAAATTCACTTAGCCACTTACACAAAAGTATGACAGTTCATTGTTATCGTTTTAAACAAAAATCTCCAGTCTTCACTTATCATAAGAAACATTTGAGGCAACTTAAAAGTCTCCAGAGAAAATCAAAAATAGATGGATCGTATTAAAACGGTTCAGAGACTCCACGTAAAAATTGCAAAACATAATTTAAAATGCTAAATTTTAAAAAGAATTAGACCTAAAGCGGTCTGCTTTTATATTCGTTGCTGAAAATCAGAGAGAACGACAGTGAAAAGCGCCGCATGCTTCTCGCGAGGAATGAAATTTCATGAAAAACATCTTTCGGGAGAAAATACAACGGTTTTGTGTTCGGTACGTTTCTCTGAACGAAAGAACGAAACTGCAGTTTCCTTCAGAGTCCAAGAGTCGACTGAAGAGTTTTGGAGAGAAGAGCAAGGGGAAAAGGATTCGCTGCTCTCAGGATATTATGCATGCTGGTGTTGCTGGTTGAGTGCTGCGAGCTATGGGGCGCGTACATTGTTTCTTGGACGATAGTTGAATCGTAATAATATGCATACGATATACGATATAGACTAGATGAAGCAGTAGGTCTAGTATTTTCTTTGCATGAAAATTGCAAACTAACCCAATAATGGCCCTATGCAAGTGCTAAATACAAACTAACAATCGTAAATGAGTTGAACTTAATATTCTATGTTAAGTTTTCTTAAAGAAGGCCGTCTAGAAAAATGAACGACTTTTGATATATTACGTCTTCTTAGTGCAGTGTTTGAAAGAAATCTAGTCTCCATAATCATTTCACTTATGTATATAAACTCCTTTTGTGTACCTTGGAAAAAGACATTTTCTGGATAACCGTAATAAATTTCATGATGAACCATTAGGTGTGCGAAGCTATGCAAAATTTTAGTGAAATTTGCTTGCTTGAATTTTCAGTTTTCACTATTTGTACTTATCATTGTCGACGGAGAGGGCAGCATCACCCCCCTTTGCTTTTCATGCCACCCTCAACTTGAACCCGACTACTTATTAGTCAGGTTAAAGAGGGTGACATCACCTAAGGGTCCTCATTTGCTTATGAAATTTCAAAACTGAAAAGTTGGACATTTTCTGGTTAGGTTAGGTTAGGTATTGACTCAATCCAATTTTCCAGGTCATATGGCTTCCAACCCAAAGGATCCCCCCTGTGCTTTTTAATACCACCCTCAGCTTGATTGAACCTAATACCTAATCATCATTGTTCAGAATGCATAAGAATGACAAAAATAAATCTGCAGCAACTTCGTGCATATTATTTTGATTTTAGAAACCTATTACTGTCAACTTCAACTACAACTTTGTCGAGATCGGTAGCCAAAGTTTGTTCGACAAAATAAATTCATATGACTCGTTTTTTGTCTAATGCAAAAAATTCATCCTTAGAAGCCAAAAGATGAATAGTTTTGGATTAATTTTGAATAAATTAAGCTTAAATAACAAAAATAAATTGTTAGTAGCTTATTGACACGTGCTGTGTCTATGACTATCTAATTTTAATTTAATCCAGATTTCCAGGTGAGCGTTTGATATATGTATATAAGTGATGGGTTGCTGTAGCTGTTTGCGACGATTTGCTGGAGACCATGTCCATACGACCAACCATTATCTGTGAATGCATTTGATGGGTGAATGCTACGCAAAAATCATGGCTAGAAGCTATTAGCTCTTTATCGCACATTAATTTGGAATGGAGTCATAGACATATATGAGGCTAAGTCAAAACTAAAACTAGCAATGCATTTTTAAAAAGCTGGGACGACATACTTAATACCAGGTTTTGTTATTGTGAGCTAACTATGGTTATATTCAAGGTATAACTCCAAAAGATAACGATGACCAATCAATGGGAAAAATAAAATTGTCATATCTTAATTACTTGAGTTCAGTCACAGATTTAGCTGAAAATCCATACCAGCGTTACTAAACCCACAAATTCGATACATCGATTCAATAAAAATTCACACGATAATTATTTACTTGCCCAGAGCCACCAGAGCGTAAAGACAAGATACGATCAAGCATCTTATAAGATTCAAAAAAATCAACAATTTTTTATGAAACAATTGAGTGATTGAAAGAGTAAGGGAAGTAGATACACTATTTATTACGGAAGTGTCTTATATTTTGTATTTGAAACCACCGTAAATATTGAATTAACATTTTGACTATGTTTCTTTATTATGCCCCAAACGTTTTGCAGTTTCTTGCTTACAAAGAACGATAACATCATAAAATTAATTAATACTTAAATCATTAAAAGTCGGATCACGGAAAATTCGGATTCAAAATTCTGATGTCATTTATCAAATAGGAACAGTGGCTTTAGGCTCTCCTCCGGTCAAGAAGCATGCATTTTGCCAGTGAAGTGAACATCCTTTATCAAACATTCATGCACTTTTAAACGTACATAATATCAATAAAATGTCCTCGGAGCGTTTGCATTTTGCACCCCTTTCATCCGTATTGTCGATGAAAGTGCTACCTCTGTCTTACATTTCTCTAACGTCACATGTGCCTCGTAAGATTCATTTTATAATGCATTATTGCATCCAAATAGATATTAAGCCCGTCTTGGCTTTTTAAATTTATATTGGCAAAGGCGAAAGTATATAGAGGAACGAAACGGAACAAAGTCAAAGTATGATTGATGTGAACTTGGCCGAACAAGCGTCCATCGCCAACTTTGAGAGGGGCACATGCTAGATTTTCCTGCGTACGCATCCTCGCTATGCTCCGATCTTGCTCGCATCACATTATCACATGTCCTAATCCTCTGGCCTTCGTTTGATCACCACTATAACATCTGACTTGAGCCCGGGACTCCACTGGATTCCAGACCAAACTTGACTTATTTGGTAAATTTAATTTTTTTGAAACGGTTATTGAACAAAGATAGGGACCCTGGCTTGATCATCATTTAAAACCTTATAAACTTAAAGCCATATTTAAGTATTTAAAATGTATAATAAAAGTTAATGCTTATTTGATTTTAGTTACTATAGTTGCGATTCAGCTTAGAAGAGGATTCGTATTTGTGATTTGAGTTGAAATCGTTAGGCGACACCAAAGACATTATTATACCAAGTTGCCGTGAACGGACGCGACGAGAAAAAAGGTAGCAAGAGCTGAATTAAATGGTTATCTTCCATTGTGACCGGTGGCGATATGGAGCATGTTGTGGAAGTTATCACGCCGTAAGGAATCATCCGATGATCTGTGACGTCGTTTTAAGTTACCATGACGCATTATCATAATAATATGTTTGTGTTTTTTTCTGAAGTGAATATGTGGACTCAAGCGATGAGGAAGTCTTCATTAAATCGGAGGATGGACATTCGATGGACGTCCCCACAACTGTGACCATTGTAGAAGAAGATGGTAGTACTTCCGTTGTCGATGACGCTTCTATTGTGACTGAAGACGATAGTCCTAGTGCGATTCAGTTTGGCCGAGGTTCAACTAGTAAGCTAAATAAAAGTGCCCAAGGTTCGACTCGGAATGTTTGCTATTGTCATATATTGTTTATGCTCATTAATTTCTTTTCATTTTATAGGTAATTTGCCCTTCCGAGTTGTTGGAAATGATGAGACTAGTGTCTATCATGCGGCTAATAATGTTCAAGTTTTATCTCCTGGTGCAAATTTGAATGGACAATATTATTTAATCGGATCTCAGAACATGATAGGTAATAATTTCAATATTAATACTATGCACAAATTAAGGCATAATATTTTTACAATGCCTTTAATTTAATTATGCCTTTAATGGTTCAGGGCGACCCATTGCAGCTAGACCTCAAATAATTGACGCCCGCTCCCTAACACGTGTCAATCTAGCGAAAGCAGCCGTTAGGGATGAAAAGAAACGAGCAACGCACAATGAAGTTGAAAGGAGAAGACGCGACAAAATCAATGCTTGGATTGGAAAACTGGCTAAAATTGTTCCAAACGTGGATGAAGGTTCAAAACAAAGTCAGGTATAAAAGCATAATTTTTGAAAAGATGGCAACTCCAGGAAAAGGGGGAGTTACTCGGTTCAATATGACTTTTTATTTGACTTAATTAGAGTAAAGGCGGCATCCTTGCAAAAGCCTGTGAATATATCCAGGAACTGCGCTCAACAAATATTCGATTGGCCTCAGCCCTGAAAGAGCATGAAAACACTGCGGAGGAACTGGATGCCTTAAGGCAAGAAATTGCCGAACTTAGGAGAGAAAATTTGATGCTGAAGCAACAACTCGGCCCGACAGAAGAAGATGGTACTGTAATC
The DNA here is from genome assembly GCA_027744415.1 of Seira ritae. Taxonomy (NCBI): domain Eukaryota; kingdom Metazoa; phylum Arthropoda; class Collembola; order Entomobryomorpha; family Entomobryidae; genus Seira; species Seira ritae. Next base: position 13,598 of record JAHZNI010001956.1, on the reverse strand, counting down.
GTGACCACATCGGATGATTGAAATTAAGTCAAATTATAGCAGATACACTCGCTTAGGTTATCTGCGTAGCCGTAGTAGTGAGTGAGTTGATTTATCGTTTTTAGGGCAAACTTTTCTGCATGAAAAGGCGAGTTCAAAGTTTTAAACAGCATTTATTTTTCCCGATTTTTCAAACATATTCGTCTGGTCTGTAGTTGATCTTATATATTCGTTTCTTCGAACACACGTTAAATTAACTAATTAGCCTGTATCGTTATTTAGATTCAAAAATACACTAGTTAGCATTCAGTTTGACAAGACCCCCTTGCCTTGTAAAAGCCAAAAATGAAAAGTAAAAAAAGAGAAGCTACTTTTACACTTTTTATTAATTCTTGAACTCCGAAGATTAACAATACCAAAATAAGTAAAAACAAACAACTTTAAAGTGGTGTTGTATTGTAATTATATTATTTAGTGTAATCTGACGTGACGTTTACGTCCAAATGCAGAAGGCTTTCTAGAATCAAAGTCAGGCGATTTGACTTCAGAATGCTATTGCTGCGATATGATATGAAAAGTCTATTCCGGAACATATAGGTACAAATATATGTTTGGACTCATGACTTCATTTGTTTGTGCCTGTTTAAATATCGAAACCTTTGATGATTTTGTTGACATTAGAGTAAAATGGCATAAGTCAATTGACAAAAATGTTAGCGTATACATGCACGTGTATAATAAAGACATGGATTTACTTTGTTCTCAAAACTGTCTACTTTAATTCCATTCTTATTTTGGCTTGATTTGCTTCTGCAAATATTTGAAGATTATTATGCGAATAAATGATGATGCAGTTAGTCACTTTTGAATGACACGAAATATATTATCTCAACATGATGATATACTTTATTACATCGATGTATCATGCAACAGTCATTGTTCTTTTGCATTGTCCTGGTTTGTCGATTTTTGCGTTTGCGGTAAACATTGCTTTGTATAGTATAGGTATCATAATCCATGATCGGTCCCGCCCGACTGGGAAAAACTTAATAATCACTATTGCATTATAAATAGTGTATCGAATCATTGGTGCACTGCACACGAAATATTAAGTTAGCACAAGCAGCGTAGCGTGGTCAAGGCAAAGCTCGTTGAAACTCAAAAGGATCAACTTACTTAGAAGTACGGGATCGGGGGTGCTATATGCACGTCCATTTATCACGTTAGTAGTCTAATAAGTAATTTAACGCTCTACTCTACAACTACCATTTCAATAAATTATCTTTAAATGTCTTATGCGTTAGCCCTATTGAATGTCGCCGTTTTGTGGACAAGTTTTAAGTTAGTGTTGTGTAGGAAACCGGGGCTCATTATTCAACCAAATCTTCCATGACCATGGCAAAATCATCAGCATCCGCTTCACGTACAGTGCAGTAAGTACTTCAGTACAGTAAGTAAATCACAAGGTACTTTTTCGGACTTCATTAGCATATTTTTAAGGTAACTGTAAGAAAGCCTTCTTTCGATTCTTGTCCATTTCATTTGCTATCTCATAGTCCTTGTCCTTATATAATAACAAATCTAAAAGACATGCACAGTAGCCAATTCATTTTCTTCAAAACCACTCGTGTCAAGTTGAAGCAGAAATGATATGAAGAGCAAAGATCACCAAATCAAGTAGTGCAATTTAAGAAGTTAATTAATAGGTATTTTTTCGGGGTTCATTTGCATGTTTAAGATGAAAGGCTTTTCCTTCTTGTAACATCCTTAATAGTTTTTGTCCTTAAAACTCCATAACATAATGTATTTTTAACATGGATCAAGTAAAGTAGGCATGCACATGCGCAAAATCCAAAACTAAAACGATATTGCACAGGAGTCGACTGAGTCGAGTTGACGCTAAAATGAAATGAGCAACATGAATCAGGACAAAGCAAAAATCAGACATGAAAGCAAAGCAAACTCCAGTGAGCAAAGACGCATGCGCGTTTTACAGAAAAGAAAAAGAGCAAATGCTGTGCAAAGAGCATGCTGCTAACTGAAGTCACAGGTACAAAAATCTCTTCAAAAATAAATTTTGGGGAATACATAGCGTAGAAATGAAAAGCTCATAATTATGAACGATTTTTAAAACGCTGCGAAGAAGAAAATTTTACGGGGGTCGGTGCCATCGTATAGTCGAACGATATCGAGTTTTTCCTGTACCAGATTCTTTGCATCACCGTTTTCAATTTCCCATAGAGAGCCAAACAAAAACGCGATGCCCTTGACGAGGAACTCGCATCATACATTGACGAATGGCGAAAGCAAAGGAGGAAGGAGGAAGAAGAGCTTCAGAGACTAAAAGACAAGCAGGCGAAACGAAAAGTGGGCAAATTAACACAATTAGTCGATTTATTCTGGCATTTATCCACTACTATGATGATTAAATTCTTGAACGAGAACGGTTTAATTTTTTTCAAAGGTAATTCGCGAGGAGCAAGAAAAAGCTCTGGAGGAAAGGAAACGCCAAGAAGAAATTGAACGTCAAGCAGCAGTGGAAGAGAAGAAACGAAGGGAACATGAGGAGAAAATGTTGCGTCTCCAGGAAATCGAGAAGAAACGACAGGAGAAACGCGAAAAAGGAGGTGGGGGTATGGGAGCAAGCAATGCTTCCGAGGAGTTCCACAAGACAAAGGAACAGTTGGAGGAGGAGAAAAAGATTTCCCTTCAAATTCGAGTGAAGCCGATGAACCTTGATGAAATTACTAGTTTGTCTGCTCTAAAGGCAAAGGCCAATGAGCTGTGGACTGCTCTTGTCAGGCTCGAAACGGAATGCTATGATTTGGAGCAGAGGGAGCTGAGGCAAGAGTATGACTTGAAGGAGCTAATGGAAAGGAAAAAGCAACAATTGAGACAGAAAGCGCTGAAACTGGGTTTGAATCCGGAGGCCTTGACGGGAAAATACCCACCCAAAATTAGGCTCGCATCCAAGTTCGAGAGGAGAGTGGATACGAGGACGTATGAGGAGAAAAAGTCGCTCTTTGAAGGGGTACAGTTACATACGAATCATAAATGTTTTGCAGATGTTCTGATTACATTATGTAGCCAGTGCGTGCGGCTTTACGCATGGGCACAAGTCTCTCAGGAATCTTTCTTGAGATTTTCTGATGAGAGCAAAACTAGAAAGGTTGATTTCTTTCTCGGCCATTTCTTAACCTTAACTAAATAAATGATTAAAAACTAAAACTTATAGTGAGAACTTAGCTACATATTATAGGGACCAGCAGGTTAATCATGCCTACATTTTGGAAGTAAGTATTACTTAAATAGTATTACATAATAGTTTTAAAAATATCTCATTTCTTGGTTAGGGATATGGAAAAATCTGTGACGAAATCAACCAAAAGATGTGGGAGGAGAAGCGTGAAGAATTCGACTCACGAACAAAAAGTAAAGTGACATAAATTCTATACATTCATAATATGTATGAACTTCGCAATTCCTCACCTTTAAAAACAAACTGCGATTTGATAATTTCTTCTTAAAATATAGCCCGCCTTCCAAAATGGTTTGGTGAACGGCCAGGTAAAACGAATATAGAATTTGTTGAGAACACAAATAGTCCAAGTTCTAAAGAGATAATCCCTGTTCAGGTAAAAAGAAAGATGATCCACCTACCCCTGAAGAGGAAGACCACGGTGGCAATACTGGGGCACTAGCATTAGGTAAATGAAGTTTTTACTGAAATCCAGTTTTTCGTTTGCTTTCTTTTAATTGCATACTATTCATGATGGCTTGTAGACCTTGATGAGGTTGTACTCCTTCCACCTGAGGAAATTCCCATTGAAGAAGATGAACCTGCCGCTGAGCCCGAGCCCGAACCAGCAGCAGAAGAAGCTGAGGAGGAAGAAGAAGAAGAGTATGAAGAGGAAGAGGAGGAGGAAGAAGAAGAATGAATTAAACTAAACTAAAAATTTTTAATTGGTTTTTATTTACCTAATTGTTATGAAATTATTGACCAATCAAGACTAAGACGACTTTAACTTTAAAAAGAATTATTATCTGTAAAAGTCAGACCAAAATTCAAGATCGATTGATTAAAAGATAATGCTCATCTTGTCCTTGACGAACGATAGACGGACGCGGACGAAAGGAGATGAAACAAGCATAATATGCATAGCAAGGGTTCGTGTAGAGCCGAAGAAACTTCTGGCACCCTACTTATAATGAGCAATTTACATTATTTCAATCACTCATGAGTCAGTTAGGAGAATCAACGAGTACTAAATAAATAATACATTATATCCCATCACAAAATAAAAGTTTGCCAAAACTTATTAAATTGTATGGCTGAAATGAGTAGAGAAAGGATAAAGAAAAGGAAAAGAGAAAGAAAGCATTTTCCAAAAAGGCGATTTCCTACTTTAAAAATAAACAATGATCGGATCCCCATAAACCTGTTTATTTCATTCGACATCAAATGCAAAGAAGATACAGTAATTATAGAGCCGTTGAAAATTCGATTTCAACTGCATAAAATTAGTTCGATTTCCTAGCAACAAAAAAGTGTCTTTCGCAAAAGTAACCAACTCGTTGACCATCTCCACAGGGCTAGATTCTATATAGCCTCGTGCAGGAGGTCCCAGCACTTCCATTTCCCTATTTGCTACAGTTTTTGATAACCAAACTTTAAATGAAGATCAATTCAAACTATATTATTACTATGCATTATGCATGCAAATAAGTTGACTGACAATAATGAACAAAGGAACCAACGAAAACGAATGACCAATGCGATGCAATATTATTTGGTTTGACAAATGCATTCATCCCTGCTTCTCCAACATGTACCGAGTCAACATACATAGCAGGCGGGAAAGCTCATGCAATGATACTTTGAGGATTGCTGTTGTTTAAGTCACAACAAAAAATGTATTGTAAGACAAGCATGTAATGACCCGGTGTTGTTTGTTGTCTTTTTGTAATTTCTGTTAAATAACAAGTCACTTCAATTAAGGAATACAAGAAAAAATGTTTCAGAAATTACTTCAGCATCCCCGTTCCCTAAATTTAGAAGGGCTGGCACGAATCAGTCGATCAGTGTTAGTCGGTAAGTGCGTAAGGTATTTAGTCTTTAAGGTTTAATTAAGTAGATTTTTTGCGATCAAATTGCTGACCTCATTTTGATTTGTATACCTTTAAGGTCGACATGCCAGTTCATCAAGTAGTGCTACCGCTGCTGCGGCTCAGTCCTCTGAAAAGAGTCCTGAGGAAGTTCAAATTAGCGAATCCCAAAATGCATCCGAAGAAAGCGATCAAAGCCGCACTCATTCATCAAATCCTGATAATCAGAACCAGAGTCAGGAGAGCAGGCCAAGGGGTTATATGAACGAGCAAGAGGAAGCCTTCACACCTTATCGTTGGGTATATCCAGAATTTTTACCCGATGTTAATCCCAAGTTTAGGAATAGGATTAGAGAGAAGCTGGAGAGAATGGATATGCTGAAACGACGAAGTCATATTGAAATTCCTGAGTTTTACGTGGGTATGTAATGTTATAGTCATGAATCTGAATCACAAGAGATTGAATTCTCACAAAAATTGTAAAATATTTCTGGGATTGTAGGAAGCATTTTGAGCGTCACAGTTGCTGATAAAAACGCCCCCGGAAAGACGAACACCTTTGTAGGGATTTGCACCGAACGTGATGGGACTGGGCTAAGGTCTAACTTTACCTTGAGGAACGTCGTCGATGGTCATGGTAATTAAAGTTTATGCATGCGAATGTACTATGATTTTGCACCGAGTGTGAAACATTGGAACTGTGTTAAACTATTGCTATTTCTTACTCTGCACAGGTGTGGAGATTTGCTACGACATTTACAACCCAACAATTCTTAACATAACATGCCTTCGCCTGGAAAAACGCTTGGATGAAAATCTCAGGTATTTGAGAGACGCCCTACCAGAATTTTCAACCTTCCCGTTTGACATGGTGCCCGAGTTGAGAGCCCCTGATGCCCCTGTTCCCATAAATACGATAAAGGTGTGTAGCAGTATAACTTTGACTTATTGTTAATTTCTTAACATGAAAATGATCGATAAAGTTGTGTCTTATGAAATGATCAATTGCAATTATAATCTCTATTTTAGGTTAAGATGAATCCAAAACCTTGGACAGCAAAATGGCACCTATGGGATTTGAAAGGCGTGGAAGACGACTTGATTGGTCCCCTTGAAAAATGGCAGGTTAAGAGATACGATAGATGGAAGTTCCAAACTGGTTACGAAGTCAAGGACTTGGATCTCATGAAAATATACAGGTTGATTCGGTTGTGTCCTTACTTGTTACTTGACTTTATCCTCTATTAAATCAAAGGTTTGATTTCAAATTGTTTCTTCATTTTATCAGAGAGACGATTACAGCGGAAGAGCAGACTGAGATTTATAGTGAGGTCCATCAGCAGCTTGAGAAGCTTACGGCGTCACTTCGAAAGCAGAAAAAGAAGAAAACGTTTGCTAAACCTCAGAAAGTAGTTTAATTTAAGGTTTCCATGGCCAGACTTCATGACTGCATTGACCGAGTGCGAGTGTCTTTTACTTCACGTTCATTCATCGATTGATTTAATTGGAAGTTTTCTTTATTGTGCCGTACCCAGTAAAGACGGCCTTTAAACTTGGTATTTGTAGTATATTGATTAAATTATTTCATTCAGAAACACCTCGTTTGCAATGTGAATAGTCAAATAACTGTTAGAGCTAAAACAAGGAATTTGGTATCAAGAACGTCTATTAGTCAAAACTTTATGACAGTAAAGTCACAGTGAAGATGACGATGAAAATAAAAGATTTATACCTTTAAAAAGCATCTCCGTATCCCCAACTGTTATTATCATCATTAATAATAATAAAATAACTACATTCCTTGTCCATTGCATTATACCGCATATTTCGTGAACTTCTATTCCATAATCTACATGAACATCTAACGGATCTAACAGAGTTTTCGAACGATTTCCATAATTCATTTTCTTTCGTCGCTTTGGCTTCCGGCAATTTTTGTTTTAGAACGTGTACGCCCACACGCTCCTTGTTAGATAGACAAAATGTTAGGTCTATTCCCTTTACGTATGTAGATATTATGCATGCATTCATTCTCATTTTTATCACTTTATCACCTCTCATTCAGGTTTCTATTTTTCAAGTTCGACATAAGAATTGTAAAAGAGCACTTTAAACTTGTCGTAAAGAAGTCGTCTATCACATCATTACAACAAAACCTGAAAATTGGAAATATGCGTGGGCGTATAGGGGAATGAAGGATGCATTAGCATTATGAAAACTTAATGGTAAAATATATATACATACAATAGGCTATCTCGTGGCTGACATGACTGGGGTGCGGACGTCCACAATTATGGGAAAAGTTGTCGATTCTTCGAATTCAATGAGACATGAAGTGTGGGATTCATAACTATTAAACTGGCCAGGATCTTTGGAGACATATTGAAATGACTAATTAATGTATTTTAAAAGTTTGCGAAATGCAAAAAGGCAAGTACATGATCCTAATGTAATCATGGTCCCTTTAACAGAAATAAACTTGTTTTAGCCATTATTAAGGTGTGTTCTTCCAATCTTCCACTATTATACGGTTTGTCCGTTCAATGGAAACGACGAGTATGGAAAAATTTAATTTGTGAAGGCTCAATTATCAAAGTATCTGTCAATTGATAATCGTTTTGTTATTTTTAGAATGATACTTGGAAGCCTCTTACTAGAAGTCATGCAGGGAAATGAATGTGTGTAACGATGTTGCATTATACAATTCTGTGCAAAACTTGTGATCTTCTGTATTAACCGAAGGCTTCATCATCTCCATTTGCGATTCTTCGTAGATATGAAATGATTATGGCCGAAGCGTTAATCCATGGCTTTCCTTATTTGAATTTCACATTGTGTTTCTTGTCATTCGACTGTCAATCAAATATTTAAATTCAGTTCTCCTCAAAAGACAGGCAGACAGCAAAATAATTTAGAGAAATATTGCTGGATTAACCACACTTTCGTATGAAATTCATATTTCAAACAATGAAATCTTACTTGATATAAAAAGGACACAGTCCATATTAACCTGCGAATACAACTAATTTTAAAGCGAAAACAGAAACCAGAATGTTGCAAAAGCGTTTCATTTCTTGTTATTGCTCTGACGATGAAACATCATGCAAAAACATTTCATTTCATATTGCCCCATTTTCAATCCGTCCTTTGCATTCAACAACATTAACACCTTTTGGCCACGATCCTTGTGCTAACTTTGGCAAATAAAAAGCTGCAAACATCATAACATAACTCAATAGCAAAGTTCATAAAACATGAATAAGCAAGCACCTCTTAATTCGAGCCCAAGCTCACCTTTCACACACCTCAAAGGGCGAATTATATTGAATTTTTGTGGTAAAAAGAAATACAGTCTTTTGCCTGCGTTGGGATTCAGATTCAATGCTAAAAGGCCATTAATGATTTGCCTCTGATTCTTTTGGCTCAGCCAGTTTTTATTATACGTGGTAGTCCAAAAACTAACATCATTTACCTGTTTCTGTAAAAACCATGGCAGTATAATTCGCCCTTTAACTAGCCAAGCCAACAAAAAATCCTTTGAATAACGTAGTTCTGTAAAAGTTTATTCTTATTATTATTATGCTCAAATCGGATCCTTGAAACCCGACGACCACGAAAAGTTGAAGCGCAGCGATGAATACAATAAAATTCATATGTGATGCAGAGAATACTTGCCAGTGAAACAGACATGAGCAATGAACGCATACATAATAGTAAAATATCTGTGTACGTGCGAGATCACAGATAATAATTTTACCACATGAGTTGTGAATTCCTCAGCTCAGCTAAACGCATCCCACCTAGAAAAAAGGATAGAGCATGTAGATAAAATGAGTCACTAAAAGAGTTTTTGTTTTGTTTCTTTATTTCATTGTTTACGACTTTTCAGTGAATTAATTTTTTGTAATTGTATTTATATTAATTGTTGGAAATGGTGGTACACTACAAGAATTTTAATATTTGTGTAATTTAATATTCTTAATTAGTTGGAGATCCAAAGATGTAAAGTTGTTCTTTTAGTTTTAAGTTTGGAAGGAATTAAAGTGAACATGAAGTTATAGAAAAAATGACGAATCCTAGGACATTCTATACTCTCGAGTTAAATAAAACTCAATGGACATTACCTGAAAAGTATCAGACCCTTACACCGGTCGGCAGTGGAGCTTATGGACAAGTCTGGTATGCATTTGATGAATCTTTTTTTTTATTTTAGACCTGAATTAAATGGATATGGTACATAATGGCTTGAATTTTTTAACAGTTCAGCAATTGTGGTTAAGAAAAACGAAGATGGAACTAGTACAGACCAGGAGAAAGTAGCAATTAAAAAATTGGCAAGGCCGTTTCAGTCCGCGACTCATGCGAAGCGGACCTACAGAGAATTGCGGATGTTAAAGCACATGAACCATGAAAATGTAATAGTCCTAGCATATACCAAATAGTGTTTGAAATTAATTGCAATAATAATAATGATCGTTGTGTTACGAAAACTTCACCTTTGTAAAGTTAATTTTTATTGCGATTTCGGACTAGGTGATTGGCTTAATAGACGTATTTACTCCGTCCACAACTCCAGATGCGAGCTTTCAAGACGTGTACTTAGTGACGCCCCTAATGGGGGCGGACTTGAACAACATTATTAAGACGCAAAAACTGTCAGATGAACATGTTCAATTCTTAGTTTATCAGATTCTCAGAGGTCTCAAATATATCCACTCTGCCGGAATTATTCATAGGGTAAGCTGTCGCCATTTCAAACAAAAATAAATTGATTGAAAGAAGCAGCATCGAGATTAATATATATATATAATGCTTGTTTTTTATTTGAATGTCAGTGAATTTTTATATATAAGCATTTTGAAGAAATACATAGAAAATGCCAATAACCATTGCTTGTAATTTCTCGAATATATGTATGTATTTGTCTCATATTTCAGGATTTGAAACCGTCCAACATTGCTGTCAATGAAGACTGTGAACTCAGAATTCTCGACTTCGGGTTGGCTCGCCCCACAGAAATGGAAATGACGGGTTATGTCGCCACAAGATGGTACCGAGCACCGGAAATCATGCTCAATTGGATGCATTACAATCAAACTGGTACGTTAGATTATTCTTAACTAAATGTAGACAGGTATATGATTTTAAAACAAATTTAGTGCATTAGTCATAATTTGTAATTTATGTTATTAGTGGACATTTGGAGCGTTGGTTGCATATTTGCGGAATGTCTCACCGGTCGTGTTCTGTTTCCCGGCCAAGATCGTAAGGATAATGTTTAAAACTATTGCAAAGTTTTAAATGTCTACAAAAGATATTATGAGTGTATTTCTAAATTTGTTTTTTATTAACGAAAATTACCGATTTTGGAACAAAAAACAATATTAGACATAAACCAATTAAACTTAATCATGGAATTGCTGGGAAAGCCCAGGGAGTCGCTATTGGAAAGGATAACAAGTGAACCGGTAAATCCTTTTGAAAACATTCGAGTTTACGTAAATAATGCTGCCCGCCTGTCATTCATTTGCTCAGTTTTTTCGTTTTGTTTTCCTGTAAATATATATTTTCGTTGTTTCATTATTATGCGGAGCTGAACACGTCTTCATAATTATTGCGAATAGCCGCTTTCTCTTTCACAAAAAATCATTCAATAATATTATCACATTTAGCATCTTTTCCTTCTCAAATATTTTTCACAAGCACTGACAATCTGACATTACTAAATTTTAAAATCAATTATTGTTTTAAATAGGGAGTTCCGATGTAAATGACCAGATTTTCCACGTAATCTAATTCTAATATAACGAACTTCCTAGCGTATGAGTTTCGGATTACGCCTTCAAGTGAATGATTCCTTTTCGCACCGTTATGATATTGGGGCATTATGATGATTAGGCCATTTAAAAAATTTGTAGAAAACCCCAATGTTGAGTTTTCTAAATTACAAACGCTGACCTGCGGTCCGGAGAGTTCAAATTCTGAAAATAAACTTTACAATAATTAAAATTCAATTTCTTTCCAAAATTCATTTGAAGGGGATTCGAAACTGTAATATGATGTATTCATTTTGAAAAGGTAGTCAAATAATTTCGGTTCCTGTGTTCCTATACCTGAAACTTTAAAGCTCCATGGGCTGCTGAGCCATTTCATGGTTTCTTTTTACATAGAAATAATTTTTATAGGCTTTACTAATAGCATTAACTCTGTATAACGAACTTAACGACTGCATTATTCCTTTATCTTTTCTAAGATATTGACCAGTTGATCCGCATTATGGCTTTAGTGGGAACTCCGCCAGACGACCTACTAGCACGTCTTTGCTCTGAAGAGGTACACCTTAAGACAAATAGCTCATTTTTTAAATTGTACATTTGTCTACCATTTTCAAAATGAATAGAATAGATGAGCCAGATCCTTTTAGTAGTTCTGCACTGTCACTAACTACACGCCTGCTTTAGTTTACAGTCTGCTTCAATTTTGGTTGCTTATATTACGCTCAACTTACCTCAGGCTTGGTTTAAATTATTTATTGAACAAATTTAGAATGATGATAAGATGATTATTTAAACTAAAGGCGCGCGTCTACATTCGCTCCCTTCCGCCCATGAAGAAGAAAGATTTTAACACAGTGTTCAAGGGGGCTAATCCCTTGGCAATCGATCTGCTAGAAAAGATGCTCGAATTGGATTCAGATGAGCGTATTACTGCGGAGTTGGCCTTAGCGCACCCATACTTGGCCCAATATGCGGATCCCTCCGATGAACCTGTCTCACCGCCTTATGATCAAAGCTTTGAAGACATGGAAGCCCCTCTGGAAACGTGGAGACGTAAGAATTAAGGAATAATATTGAGTGGCAATACTATAAGTGATTTACAATATCCTAAATAATTGATTTGATATTTATCTTCAGAACTCGTATTCGAAGAGATCGTATCGTTTGTGCCAAACCCGAACAATCCTTCCGTCCAATAAGTATGATGAGAAAGAAGGAGAACCAGTTTGATGTGATTTAGGTCAGATCATTTACCTTCGAGAATAATTACCTCCTCTGACATATTGTTAAGAGAAGACGCAACGAAATGCCAGTGTTCTTATTTTATTTTGCTATGCTATACTATGCAATATTCTAAGGAAACTATTTTACTCAAATCCATTACAAGATTGACTTAGGAACAATAATTTAATGTTAAAGCAAGGAAATATCCTATTTTATCATTAAAAGTTGATCTGTATTTTAGAGGTAAACCTAAAAAGTGAAAGAAAATCTGCATTCATTGTTCCAAACAAAGTGAAAGCTGACCGTTTTTAACTACTGTAAATGAACACCTGGAGTTTTTCAAATTTCTACCACCACCCACCACAGATGCATAAATGTTTCGTTAAATGCTTGTATAAATTTCCCATGGGAAGTCTTTTTCTGTGTTAGATGTTGGTGTTTTATAGGGAATATGCAATTGTTTAAAAACCATCTTGGTCCTTATTGTTTTGTTCCTTCTTTATTTATGTAGTTAGAAAAAATTTAGAAGTGTTGTTAGGTTCTTAAAGCAAGCATTTCTCTAATAATTAATAATAACCAGTTTAAATATAATATCTTTGAACCAATTAAAGTTTTAAATGTGTACTAACAACCAAAACATGGGTCCACGTAATCCACAAAAATTCAAATGGTAACTTTTAAAAATCTACATAATACGTGCTGTTACAGTACAATCAATCTAAACATTACTTACGCGATAACAATCATCCATATTTTAGCTTTAACACGAAATGTATTATGACATTATGAATAAATTAAGAGTATCGAATGACCGAATCATACTACAATGATGCTGTGGGAGAATTGAAAACTGATTTTTGCATAGCTACCGTGTAAATTGCGATATCAATTTTATTTCATAGTTTACATAATATATTACTATTACTATAGCATTCAGAGAAAAACAGTGGACTACTGCATCATAGCCTACACATAATATATTTCTCTGATTAACTCTTACTGCCGGAGTCCAAAAAATTATTTCCTTCAATAAGTGGGATGATGCATGGCTGCTTACTGACGTTTGGTGTAGACTAAATATTGCCATGTCAAACCAACTTTTGTAAATTATACCGGTAACAATGGGAAAATTCGGATTACCAACGGATAAATAATTTCGATTCCTCGGACACTAAATTGAGTTTTTATACAACTTCTGGGAAGCCACTCCAAGCGAAAATTAAAATTAATAAATTAAAAATTAAACAATTATGCAAAGCTAGTGTGAAGAATAATATTCTTGCTTTTTATTTTGCTAAATGAATAGTCAAATTCCAAACGGCAGAATCGGTATTTATAATACAACTTATAGCTGCTTTAAGACCTTTCAAAAGCAACTACCAATGAATATTTTGATCTTCGGAGCATACCGGATTTGCTAAAATGCATTTATGTGGTTTTAAAATTTTGAAATCCACACTAGCAATCGTTATTGTCGGTCATTTAATTGAATGTATAAGCTTCTTTAATAAT
>JAHZNI010001955.1:0-13332 GCA_027744415.1 Seira ritae | reverse complement strand
TCCTCCCTCACCATTCAGGAAGAGCAACAATGGAAAACACTATTATATTCTTTGAACTACTACAAGCAGGATCATTCGGGACGATCCTCACTCTACGGCAAATGAGAAATGAATGATCTTCCAGAGCTTAAGACCCTTTTGCATCCGGAGCATATTGTGTGAGAGTGCACCGTGACCATGCGTATCGTATTATGTATTTCGAACCACCCTAATACATACGCAACACAACAATCATATCCAAGCAATCCATGTAATACAATCCAAATGCAACCCCATCACACATCACATCACCTTCTAGACTATAATCCAAGAAAGACCCTTTTTATCCATGAAATCTCAATTACAAAAATACACACACAAGTTCTAATACAATTTTTTTTTCAGTCAGTCAGTCTCGTCTCGGGTTACGTATTTTGCACCTCATCTGAGTCCAAGTGACTGTGACTGTGCTAACCAACATACAATCACACAACAATCACTTCATCTCCTCTCCTCCGCCACATGGTTCATGTGTAACAAGGGTTCCTTCTTGCTGCTGGTGCTGTTGATGAGATGAACAATGAATTAAGTGCCTATACCTACTACCTACCGCACACATGTTATTCTTGAAAACGAGAATCACAAAAAGGATATATAATATCTTATCACGAGAAGAGCCTTTTTTAAATGGAAGCCTTCACTTCTTCACGCTCACTCTATATTTCTTTTAATGATTTGGTGACCCTTTCTCAGTCAGTTTTTTAAAAAAGATTTTTTTCGTGCAGTACATACATGTTCACTCACATCCATCCTGGTGCTCACGTAATGTTGAAATAGTTAACTGGAGGAAGGATGCATCTCACTTTACTTACTTAAATGTTAGAGGAGCAGAAAAGAGTAAAAAACGTAACTAGATTTGATGATGATGATGCTCAGCTTTGATGGGATAAATAATTACGGCTTAACTCGATACACATGTATCGTATCGTATCGTGGCTGTAGAGACTCTCTGCTCTGCTGCAGTGATCATAATGATGAGACACAGTGACTATTCTATTACGAAGAAGTGCAATGCATAAAAATGTGTGAGAGCTCCCAATGCCCTATGCTCAAAAATATTTATCATCATCATTCATGTAAAAAGCGTATTATATTACCTGTGTGTGCACTCACACAAACATTGTTCTTTATTATGCACGGTAGACAGACACAAGTAAAAAAGAACTTTGTGTGGACATGAATACGAAAAAATGTTATATGTGGCGATGATGATATTACTACTACTTTTCTCACTTTGCTCTTGCTGCAGAACAGAGAGATGCTTGAAAAAATACTCGGTAAAAGAGATTTGTCTCAAACTTTATTTGCAGAAAGAATACATGGGCTGTTAGACTTTGAAAACAGTTTTTTATTTCTCTTCAGCAGCTCAGCGCAGCCCTCAAGTTTGTTACACTCTGGCTGGTTCGACCTTCACTTTTCAAATAAAAATGTTCATGCGATAGATAATGCAGTACCAAAACCATGTTCCTTTCCCATAATATCATCAACTCATCATTCACTGCTACTTTACCAGGTAGGATTCATTTCCATTCCCTCTCGTTAGCTAATCTCTTTAGAGAGCAAGAACACGTCAAAAGTCTCAGAAGAGAAAAAAACTATTAGGGGCATGTGTGTCTTGTAAAGTATTGCAAAATGCATAAAAAGAGTTTAGTCCAGAGACGGTAAGGCAAGGAGCGTGGTGATGGATTATCTGTCTGAAGAAACAAGAAGCAGTATTTAGTACATAAACATAGTAGCAGTAGCAGCAGCAATATGCAACGCATGCATCTTCACACCTAAAGAATGAATTGGATAATGTTATTATTTCACAGATGAGAATCACAAAAGACTCTTCCCATACATACTACTGCACAGCAACATTCAGCATCATCATCATCGTGATCATGATGAAATGAACTGCGATTGCGATTTTCGCGATCGCGATGCATTTCCATAAAAAATACGCGTTGCGTATTAAAAAACTTGTCGATATACATTACGCCGTTTTCCTTGTTGCTTTCCTCCTTCCTTGTGTAAAATCCTTGGTCGTAGTCGTAAAACTTTTTCTGACTTACATATTACATAGCCTGAAGATGAAGAGCAAGTGCAATACCGTTGTTGATGTTGCTAAATGCTTTAACAAACATTGTATGTGTACATTTAGTATTTTGGGGAAAGCTTTGCATTGCAGAGGAAAAACACTTTCATGAGCTCAGCTCTATGCTCTGAGCCGAGTCACAAGAGGAAACATGCATGAGCATGAACATGAACGCGAAAAAATGCTACAATACAATGAAAGCATTTGATTAGGTGATGTTTCTAAGCGGATACATTACGGATTCAGCGGAATAGGAACAGTCTTTCACCGTTTGTTTCACCAGCATAGCAGCAGCAGACACTTTAGCATGTATGTGATGTAATGCAATTCTGTGGGACAGGAATCGGGAAAAGATCCTTACGTATAATGTACTACTTGACTTTTTAGGAGGAAAAAGCAGAGATTCTTCGTAGAAGAGAGCGGAAAGGAAGGGAAATGTCGTTTACCACAAAAAGATTACTCCTTTCTCGAGATAATATCCTCTATTCGCATTCATTGCAGCAGGACAAGAGGCAGAAGCTACAAACATACCACAGAACTGCCATGTAAAAGGGTAATAGTAATTTGAGATCATCGTCATTGCTTTACCAGGAAAGCAAATTGATGTTACAATATCTATCCGTCACAATATCTATAAGTTCTAGATCGCGATCTTTTCGTCTAGAAATGTAAATCGATGCTTGTTGGTTGCCTTTTACTCTTCAAAGTTCAAGCTGTATTATGTTATTGCGTAGTTGCTAGCTATTCTGATCAGAGTTTATATGCTCGTTTCATCGGTTTAAACTCTACGGAAATGAATGCTGATGCAAACCAAAAACAATTTGAAGAGTTATGCGTTGCATTCAATTTAGTAATCAATGATATGGACGATACTACTCTTTTTATCCCATAATCAAGATATGGACGAGCATACACGTAAGCTTACTATACCTTCACCAGTTACTACTTCTGGAGCAGTTCATCGTAGTCAATAATAAAACTAAAATAACAAGATTTCTGCAATCTCAGAAAATTACACTTTATTTTATTTTCAATATTTGCATAATGATCAGAATCCAGAGCTGTAATAAATACCGAAGTTTGTTTCTTATGATAAGAAATCAAAATTACAGAATCTGCAGGTGTAGGAAAAAAGATAAACGTACCTACTCCACGAATACACGAAGATGTCAGACAAGCTAAGTTACAACAGCCATGCGCTTGATTATTAACCAATTAGAATTAATTACATTAAATAAAAACAAAAACTGGGATCGAAGACACACTTAGTTGAATGGTTAACGGCAAAAATAGCGCCGGCGGAATAGATTTGAACAAAAACAATAGCCACGCAAAAATAAGAAGTGCTTTATGCTATTACGAATAAAAAACCAAATAAAGCTAAAATATTATGTCAAAGTATCATCAGTGAAATAACATACAACACAACATTCCTAGAATACAAAGGCTCACTACCCGTGAAAATATTTAATGGAAGAGGACTTAAACAGATTAAAAAATCTGAAACAAGTTTTCTCCTATCCGTTCTGGTAAAAGTTTGATGAGGATTTCACGATATAGGCAACGCAGTAAAGAATTTCGCTTCAGTTTGTTTATACATCTCCTGCTCACCAGTTCTCAAAAAAGGAAAACGATCGCACAGGCCACCCAACACCATCAAAGCCGTTTAAATACTTCATATTTACATAAAAATCAGTAAAATTGCATACATTCTCTGCGCAGCTGGATCCGAAAATTTACTACATACTTATTGTTTATTTTACCACATATGAAACGAAATCTTTACACCATTCATTACTGGTTCCTTGTTTTACTGAATATGCTCGGAAATTAATGATAAATTGTAATCGTAATTAATATTACAATTAGAGCTAAGAGAAGCCTTAATGACTTTGACATTGAACGCCGGCAGAACGAGGTTCATCATCTTCATCATAGTAGTTGCCACCTCCTCCATGACCTGCACGTCGTTGGTGAGCTTTGGGATCGAACTCTCGTAGGGTGACTTCTTCAGCATCGTCAGGAATAATGCATTCATTCCTAAGCACATAAAATATACAACATACATTAGTGTTATTTGAAACCACCAGCCAACATACAAATTAAAAACAGGAACTCGCTGAGACATTTGTGACTTTAGTTTGCTTACCTAGGTGGAAGGCAAGTTTCCAGCTGAGGGCAAAGTTCGGGGGCAATAAGTTAGTACATTTCTCTGGGGGCTTGCCGGATTTACTGCCACTGCCTATAAGCAAAGAACGTTAAATTAAATTGAGACTGAAGCTTTGGAATATTAACTGATGATGATATGAATAATGAAAATACAAAGATTACATACCTGCACATTTTTCACATATCACGTTCTTATGCACAGCTAATTTACGAGTCGTTCCGTTGTACAAGTCCTCTAGGGTAAGATTCAGTTGGTGTACGACATTCTTAGCCCTCCTAACTTTAGTTTGACCACCGCGACCTCCAAATCCTCCACCAAAGAACATGTCGAATATGTCCCTAAATTATAAAACAAGCAAAACGATTCATCAGTAATTAATTTCTAATGAACAACTCTGAACAACGACTGTCGTAATGCAAAATAATAAAATATTTAATATGCGTACATCGGTGAGCTGAAGCCAGAGGCGCTTCCGCCCGAACCCTTAATCGCCTCTTCTCCGCCTTCATCATAAACCCGTCTTTTCTGGGGATCGCTGAGTACTTCATAAGCTTGCGAGATCAATTTGAACTACATAGGTAAAAAAAATAAGCCGTTAAAGCCATGAGTCATATTTTCAAGGTAAGCAAAATCAATGTAATATTCAGTAAAACAAAGAACATAAAACCTCACCTTGTCCCCCTCGTTGGGGTTTTTATCCGGGTGGAACTTCAGCGCAAGTTTCCTGTACGCCTTCTTCAGCTCATCCTGAGTGCAGGTAGGCTTGACCTCAAGAATATCGTAATACGCCGTTTCTTTTACCATATTAATGGCTCACGCTTCCGACTAGGAGTGGCCTTATCCAGAAAAACTGAACACGTGAAGCAGCAAACTAGACGCAGTCGATGATTTTTAAGTTAAATGTTATTTAATCGTCAATTCAATACTTTCTACGTCCTCCCTCCAAACAATACTTATATTTCCTTAAAAAACTTTAAAATATTTCCTAAAATATAGTGTAAATTAGTGCACCGAATATTTTAATTTCCCAGCTTCGCTGGACTTGTGTGCAGATGACCTCGTGAATCATACAAAACTGGCACAAAAGTTAGTGAGGAAGATTTTTCGTTAATATTACAATGATGATGATGCCTTTTCCATGGAATCGTGTGGAAGTTTAGTTCTTGCTCTTTTTTCTAGAGCTTCTCCTTTCTTCTCATGGATTTTTGCCTTTATTCTCCAAAAGTGCTCAAAGCTTTCGTGGCTTTGCTTTGGCTTGTGCATATACGGGCATACAATACATGCTTATACTATGACGAGCTTAGATGATGATGACTCGTCTCGTCTAACAAGGAGCGAGCGTATGCTATGCTGCTTGCCATGTAGAAGCTATACCTAAGCACACACTGGCGCAGTTTTTTTCATATCGAGCTTTCGAGAAGTTTCTGAATTTCTCTAGTCTTCGTGTCGTCATAAAAGCAAACCAAGAGGAGCAAAAGCAATGCCGAGGTCGGTCCTCCGCGTTTCTCGTGAACAGGATTGGGCATGGGATCCTGAGTCAAAATATTTTGTGGGAAAACTTTTTTCTCAATGAGTTTCGTTGTGTGGGTGTTTGGAACGATGTGAAACATCTTCATGAAAGCTTGAAAATGAAACGATTATGAACTATGAACATAGCATGGGAGTATGAGTTAGATTTACAATTATTGCAATCGCAAAATATGATGATGATACAAGCATCATCATCATCGCAGGTCCAGGAGGGATGATGTAACTTTATATGAAAAAGTCGTAATAAAATAATTGATAAATTTTCGCATGATAATAATAGATAATGTAATGAATGATGTAAAAATCAAAAAGTTCCCTATTTTCTACTAAAACTAAATACAATACAAAATATTGCAGGCGTTGTGTAAAAAATAGGTGAAATGGAATTCCCGTGGCCTTGTGGGTTTAATGTCAGCAAAATATAATATGAAATCTAAATCTAAACTACTGACAATCGCGTCAATTCTGTAAACGGGCCACAGTAATTTTAAACTAATCCTAAGCAATTTATAAAAATTATGAATATTTTGTCCATCGTTAATCGTTTTGTATAATATTATAGTACACACACAGATTTCAGTATTAGGTATATTCAGTTTACTTCGCTTTTTAAAACTTTTCAACATTTACGGAGATGTTTACGCTTCGAAAAAAGGAGAATTTAGGTTTTTTATAGTTGTAATAATAGAATTTTCTTACTTCTGGTAAAAATATTTGACATGTAATTTCTTCTGACTTGCTTTTTTCTAATTTGTTAGTTTTCGAGTTTGCTGCAGTATTCGTAAATCTATGAATTTCTAAATAAATCGTTTAATTTGAAAATTCTTCATTGCATATTACCCCGAAATCTGAGAACAACAATAAATTGAAAAAATAAAGTTATTTTTTAAATATTGGTTTATGATTTGGTTTTCTTAATAATGCTTGAAATGTTGCAATCGAGGTTTATTAAAGGCATTTAATAGAATAAAAATTAGTAAACATGTAATGAGAATGAGAAGGGTTTAGTTTGGAGTTTGGACTTGCACTGCAGTGATGCAGTGGCACAGTGTGTGTGGTGAGGAGCAAGCATGAGCAGCTAGAATTTGGATATGCGTGGCTTTCTTCGCAAAAGCAATATTGTTTTCACATGAACATCGAACATCTGTAAAACATATGATGCATCTTGTCCGCGTAAAAGCACCTGTGTGCACGCATCAGTTAAGATGACTGAACTACTGTACACTTTTGCTTCGTTGTTAGACTTTGACATGTGGAACATGAACTTAGATTTAATCGTCGCATCATTATCTCACATTACCTGATAATGACGGCTTTGAAGGATAGTAAAACTATCGATAACGATAATATGATGTAAAGCAATCACAAGAAATTATTTTGAGTGATTCTAGATAGATTTGTTCATTCTTCCATGTGTTCACCACCGGTTTTGAGATTGAGAAAAGTGGAAATTGGAATTGCGTTAAATACAACCATACAAAGTACTAGTGCAAAAGAAATATGTTAATTCATGTGAAATGAGTGATTATCGAAAAAGTTGTTGTGCGGCACATGAACCCTGTCATATTCAAAAATCATTGGGTCTACCGGGTAACTACGTTTTAAACCCAGTTAAACCATCGTTAAATTAATTAAGCAACATACTAAATAGAATATTTCTGAAAAATAATAGTCGACCGTAGTAATGTTTCTTTGTGTTCACTTTAGATCAGCAGACAGCAGACACTCGTACTATGAAAATGAAATGAAGATCGATCAACACGGGTCCCAAGAAGTCAAGACATATCCCTAGAGCCCGTCGTGATGTGAAAGTTTTTGTTGACCCAATTATATATCTACATTTCCTTGATCAGTGCACCAAATAATGGCTTCCCGTAACGGTCGTACTCGTACTAAGAAAGAAAATCAAACTTCCCCCGCCCTCGAGCAGAGGAATAATAAAAGAGATCCCTCCCCATCACCAGACGTGAGACACGTACCAAGCACTGCAAGCTTGCAGCCTGTGAGGTCGCGACTTTTTGATTACATTCAACAAGCCGCAAAAGCTCGGGGACCGTCGGGAACATCCCTTCGCTTTCGAAATGCTAGTAATGGATATTGGGTTGCAGTCCTTTTGCCTCTTGCGATCTACCTTGGTGATGCCGAAATTCACCAAAGGCAGTCCCTCACCGCTGCAACAATCGTCCTCGCAAATTCACTCCTCCTTTGTGTTATCCGTGCCTTGGATTTGGATTTTTATATGCTTCTTCAGCGACTGAGAAGAATAAATATTTGTTTAGGCTTATTGACTCTTTTAATCTGTTACTTTCACGGAGGATTACTGTATGAGATCACTTCGTACGTGGCCCTGCATTTTACGTTCCCGTACTTGTTTTACAATTTGATAAGGCAGCACCCGAAGAGCTTTACTTTTGGAGAAGGTGTTCTTGCCACATCCGCCTTCGCGTATCAGTTTTGGAAGACTTCTCAAAACCTTCCGTTCCCACCTATGCACCCTCCCATTTACCAACAGACTGAGAAAGTGATTGTCGTTTATTTTCTCCAGGTTTGTCTTATGGATTTGTGATTTATTTCTTTTTATATAAATAGATTATGACATAAGTTCTCCATTTCATTTTTGTAGATTTGCTTTTTTGGATCAATTTTGGGGGCACGTGTCATCCTGCTACTAGTAAAGCCTTGGAAGTTATTCATTCTTGAAGAGATGTTATGTCTTTGGGCAAAGTATTGTGCAATGGCGTTCTTCATTCGTGTTCCCATTTACAACGATGAAATAGCAGCATTTCTCTCAAAGTGGCCTTTTAAGTTTTTGGTGGCGACAAAGCTTAGGGTAATAATGGATAATATTTATTCTTTCAGTAGATTATAAAACCCAATTTAGAGAACTAGGAATCATGTTCTTTATTGTTGTACCAAAACAGATATGGTTGCTGATTTACTGGTTCCTTATCAGCGTTTTAACTGGAATTTTTCTGCTTGCAAAATCTTATTTTTCAAGGAGAGTGCCAACTACGATTGATCGTAAAGTCTTTCATTTCGCCATAGTCCTAGTGTTCCTGCCCGGAATATTTTGGGACACGACTATGATATACTGTTGTAGTAGCGTTGTATTTTTCCTGTTTGGCTTAACCGAGGTATTTGTTAATTTGTTAAAAAGTACCCTACAATTTTACTGCAATTCCTTACGGATTTTAGGATTGTTAATTACAAGGATTGATTTTTGTCCTTTTACCTTAGACAATTCGGGTTCTGAAGTTTGAAATGCTCCGTCTAAAAATCGGAGAAGGGATCGATAACATAGTTGGAGGTTTCAGAGATACTCAGGATCAAGGTCGCTTACTGTTAACTCCAATTTATTTACTGGTGGGATGTGCGCTGCCTATTTGGTTAACGGGTTTGCGCGAAACTGAAAATAAGGATCTCGAAGCTGTTCAGAATGCTGCGTCGTTGACGGGAATTCTCAGTATTGGTATTGGCGACACCTTCGCCAGTATTGGAGGAACACTTTATGGGCGTACTAACTGGAGGGGTAAATGAACGCTTCTGCAAAATAAGCGGCACATAGCAATCATAACATTCTGAAAGTAATTTTGACGAAATTGAGCATGTAATATGTGTCTGGTTGCAGGATCCAAAAAGACTCTAGAGGGCACTATCTCGTCTATACTTGCTCAGATACTTGTTGCAACATTAATTTTCCTCTCAGGTAAATATGCTTAAAATTTCTAGGCTGGAAGTTCTAGGTTTCTTACATCGATATAAAAATTGCCATTTCATATAATGACACGTGAGAGCTAAAAGCTTTTAACTTGTTTCCTTTCAGGCGTTATCCCATACACCAGTATATCGGTTACTGGCCTGTTTCTTGGCATCTTAATTAATGCCATAGTCGAAGGGAATACAGATCAAATTGATAATTTGGTGCTTCCCCTAATTACATACATTGTTGTACACGCGGTGAACATGTCGTCTTTCGTTATTGATACAGGAGTCACAGGTCTTGATTTGTTTGATTGATGATGAACCAAGTATTTTTAATAAATTAAATCCATGCGAAAACTGGACTCGGAATGAAGTTTTTTCTTATTTATCCAATGATTACATAATAATGCTTTAAACAGTTAAGCTGGTTTTAGGGTTTAAAGTTGCAGAAGACTTGAAAGTTTATTGACTGTCAAAATTTAAAGCTGGCTGTAAAGTACGGAGCATCTTTTTACTGTTTTTACATTCATAAGTTATAAGCCTTTCTTTTTTAATGAGTCGTTATTCCAAAAGAAGCTAGTTAATTAGTAAATGAATTGAATGTACCAAAAATACATTAATGACTTCCCTTGCTTCCTCTACAGATGCTATTATCTCGAGGCTCGAGGATTAAAAAGATATCATGTAACAATATCAATAATCTAGCTTTTTAATATTCACAATAAGATAAAGTCATCCAGCACAGTAGAAGCCACGAATAAATGTAACAGGAGAAACAACAACGAATAGCAGTTTTAACATTTAAATTCATTAATAGGGGTAATGCACACCATCACTTTAAGACAGTCTAAAGTAGGGCCGACAAAATAACTACTGCGATTATTTCCTGGATTGAAATCTAAACGACTGTTGCTGGTATGATTTCTGTGTGAACACTGATAAGTAGCCCCTTGAAACGGGATGTCTAATAAATTAGATCTGCTGGATGACGAGGAAGACGATGAGTTGGGCGGTCCTCCCGCAGAAACGCCCGCATTTGCTTTGCTTTGCACATCACAAACAGCGCACTTAATCAAATCATGATAGGGGATCAGATCATCAATATTCAGAACTCGGTCTCGTTCGGAGAAAACATAGTTCCGTTTACAGACAGATCTAACATGTTCGACTCCATCTGCAAGACCGGCGAGAAGTATGCCGATCTGAACGCGAGCCTCGTAGTCATCCTCGATTTTGCAGTGTACTGAAAGCCGAACTGTTTGCGAAGTATATTCTGGAATCTCGATAGTACCCTGCAATTAATTTGTTTGCTTAGAATTTTAAAATCAATCCGTTAAACCACATCGAGTCATGCAAAAATATATCTAGCTGTTCAACTTACCTGCCATATTATAAGAAAACATTTTTGAAACTGTACAGCTTTCGGGTAAAAATCAACACACCACTCAATCTGCTTTTCTACCGTCCTATCAGCAAAGGAAAGCGGAGTGGAGAAGAAGAGAGTTCTTGACTGATAATGAGGAACTGAATTAAAATTTTCAACTAGCAAGCAACTACTCCATTTGTCGGTTGAGTAGAGCCGAGGAGTGAACAAACTGTCTTTGTTTGGATGATCAGCGACAAGCTTCAATAACTGATCCCTAGCACCTAATTTAAATCATAAATTAAAAACTTTTCTGATAATCGAAAAAATATTCTGATTCTAATCTAAAGCAATAAAAACATAAGTACAATACCTGTCTGAAACGCCATCCCGATTCCCATCTTATCAACCAAAAATTCTTTGTATTGGATGGTGATAGGAATTAGAAGGAGTTCTATAAAGATGCAATACCAAACGCCAAACCTTTTAGCTTATACTCCAAGTCTACTATCAACTCATTCACTGTTCATGTTATTTGAGTATAGTATGGTAATGGTAATCACAATCACCAGCTAATTGACGAGGAGTCATCATAGGAAATCTCAGGCATAATGTGGTTTCTTGCACTATTTGAAGCATCCTCTCATCGTCATTGATGCATTCACTCTCAGTATACCTTTTCTGCTGTGCTTCAATCCAGAACGCTAAGATTCTAGATTAAAGAAAAACTTAATGTTTTGATTTCTTTCATTTTGTTAATTTGAAGTTCTGCAACAAAACCTTACAAATAAAGAGTGTATTCATCATGAACAACAAGGTCGTCCTCATTTAAAATGAGAGTAAGCAGGTCTAGCTCCAAATATTGAAAATCCGCTTGTCTCGCTACCATTTCAAAATTCCATTTAATGAATTTGTAACAGGCATCTGAAACTTTATCATGTCCACAAGTTTTAGTGTGTTGAAACCAATGAATAATTAGGCCCTTGCTTGCGGCGGCAGGAATATGATTGAACATGTACTCCAAACACAGATTGATCAGGTCCTATAGACAAACCATTATTATAACGTCATATAACATCATAGTAATTTGAGACCGAAGTAATTCAAAGGCTTACCTTAACATTGTACTTATCGGCCAGAGTTAGAATATGCATAACATTCATTAACTCTAACTTCAGTTTACCAGTGTACAAGTACTTGAGAAAATTTTCAAAATATTTAGCACAATCATCGGACTCCTGAAGCACAATTCTAGACTCATGAGACTCTGACCAGTTCGGATTCATCAACATTACCTAAATTAGTGTGCCCAAAAAATCAAATTCTTAATAACGAATTTTAGCTAAATCAATAAATCAAAAAAATAAGATTCAAAACCTAGACCGCACTTGAAAAACATCACTAGACGCACATAGAATGAGGCGATGAGCATAATAGTCCTTGCCGTTAATAACAAGCGTAATATCGCTCATCAGCCGTTCCGCATAGAGAGCAGCGATTTTCGCTATCACAGCAGTTGAGTTGTCCACCTTCAATCACATTTAAAGTCGTAAGCGTAACATCCTCAAACAAACGATATTATTTACTCATGTTCAGTAGTAAATATTTGTAATTTTTACGTGACAACTTTGCGGTTCCGTTTCGAAATATCCTCCTGCTTGATTACTCTTACGGTTGCATTGCTTCTTCGGAGATGGGCTGTTATCTCCAGTAGGATGACCAGCACCCCTTCCACCTCCGGCACCGGCATTTCCTCCAGCTGGAGGACGTCCAGTTCTTCCATTCGAAAACATAGTTGAAAATCTCGCGAACATTATTACAAACTCATGACACTACAGAAATAATTTGACTCGTAATGGATGGACCACGATGATGTTTCTTTTAAAAAAACAAATGGGAATCAAAGCAACGCATTAAATTAATTTCTCCCAATCACTCACTATATTACTACTAATCATACAATACATGATAACAAAGATTATGAAGTCTCCATTATGCATTATCTTTACATACCGTCAAGCCAATAGAAAATGATTTCATTGACCATTACTAAAATGATTGCACCGTTAAGAGTTAAGCACTAAAGTGTCGTCAAATTACATACAATCTCAAAAAACTTGATTTAGAATTAATCTTCCGGATCCGCATGAAAATTGTTTGTGATCTTTATAACAACAAATTAGCGAGATGAATCGCCTACAAACCTAGTACTTTTAAACAAATGAAGGAGTTTATAAACTCAGAAGCTTAATTTTAATTAGGGATCATATGCTTTTGGACCAGCAACAGCAGCCAAACTAAACAAACATGAGCTGATGAGCTCATCATTGCAATCGCATCGCAATCTCATACATGAGCTCCGTCAGACGAGCACAAGATTTTGTGGAACGAAAACAAACGAGTCGCGATCGTGTAATTCGCCACGCATTTTGTATGCTACTGTTTCAGTTT
>JAHZNI010001954.1:0-13734 GCA_027744415.1 Seira ritae | reverse complement strand
CAAATATACATACATACATACATACAACTTAGTTCTTGCTAGACAGAATTGCTAGAGAATTCGTCCTACAATTTAAAAAATTTTGTTGTGTATTTATCAGGCATGGAAGTTCATTTCTTTGGGGTTGTCAATAATCCACTTTGGGGAACTGATCGGACTCATTCCAACCGTGTTCCTTATCCTCCAACCAGTAATATACTGGTTGATTGCTCAAAGTCGAAGCAAACTATTGATGTGGACTACTACATTCCTCTTGATTTACAATTTAAACGAAAAAGTAGTTAAGGTAAGAAATTATTTTTGAACACGAAGCCTCTATGATGTCTTTTCTTCTACATCTTGTTAGTAAAACCATTAAGACGACTATGACTTTACGATAAAACGATGTGCGTCTATTTAGGTATTTGTCCCAGATGACCATTTCGCAGAATATTTCTTCGTTATAGCATGCGCTTGGAATTGCTGTCGTTGCATTAGTTTCTGTTGCGATGTTTGGAATCGGATAGGAGAAAAAGGCGTGACTCTTACTCACTTAGGAAATGCCTTAAGATACTGTTTCTATCTTCCTCTTGCAACATCCGGACCTTTGATTACTTTCAACCATTTTGAAGAATTTGTAAGGACTTCTATGCAGTACTTCACTTCAATCAATGTTAATTGGTAGCTAAACATGATGAGTTGATGGTTTGCATGAATGCTGTTGGTACAGATTATTAACAAAGACATCGAAGCGGTGAGACAAAGGGACATGGGATCTGACTTCCTTAAACTATTCAAGACTGTGCTAAGACTTTTAGCAACCGGATTTCTTTGCGAATTCGTTCTTCACACTTTTTATTTTCGTGCCTTAGCAGTTCAGTATCAGGACCATCGTAAAATGAGTTTGTGGGCAATTTGTGGAACCATATACTGGCTCGGTAAGAGTTGAAACGGTTGTTTCCTTCACGTCAAACAAGTTTAACCTTTGTGCATACATTTTTATATGGTTTCGTCGTATCTTTATCGGTCGTCTTTTCCAGGACAATTCTTTTCGATGAAATACAAACTGCTGTATGGGTTCCCATCTTGCATAGCTGAATTCGATGGACTAAAAATGCATAGCCTGCCAACATGTCCGTCATACATGCATAGATATTCAGCACTTTGGAGAGATTTTGACAGAGGCCTTTATCAATTTTTAGTAAAGTAAGTTTATGTAGTTAGTTAGTAATGCAAAATGAGATGATAAGTAATCTTGACAAAATGTAAACATGACTGATAATGTGATAATGATGTAATTTTTATTTTTATCCTCAATTTCAGCTACATTTATGTCCCTACTTTGTCATACCTTAAAAGGATTGACCAAGGAAATCGAGTACCATTAGACATTCTAAAGCTCTTTGCTTCTTTCCTGACTTTTGTGTATGTCTATGTTTGGCACAGCTTATCGTTTGAAGTGTTTATATGGACAGCTTTGAATTTTGTGGGGATAACTATCGAAAGAGGTGGCAGCCTTTTAAAGAAAGAAATAGATAGTAGGATGGTAAGTTCATGCTCAGCTCAACTAAGCTTATTTAATTTCAAAGACATAGTTTCGAACAGCTTAGTTATTTTATCGTTTTCAAATCCAAGGTTGTCGAAGCAATCCATTGGGACTTCATTATCGAGCCAATCGTCACTGTTCCATTGGCAGCTATGTCCATTTTGAACAGTGCTATTTTCTGTGGTAGTTTGGATATTGCAATCTCTTTCACTGGTGTATTGTGGAGAAGACGTAAGAATTAATTCCCAAAAATCTAATAGCATGCGTCGGTAACGACTTAAGGGCCTGTGTCCAATTAAATTATGTATGGCTTCTTTTTATTTTCACAGGGGCTGATAATTGGGTCTTCCTCTTCCTTTACTGTTTTACGCACACGGCTGTCGCCTACCGAACGTGGCGACATAAACTTTACCAACTTTATATTAAGACTTTTAATCACTAATAAGTTGATTTTTTACCAATTCGACGAATTTTTCTTATCCTTTTATGTTTTTTAACTTCGCTGCCTTTTTACTTTTAGTGTAACAAATGCCGACAATGTATTTATACTATATATATATATAACCATTCTTCATTCTAATTATAATGAATCTCAATGATTTTAAATTAAAATACGAGGATAAATGAGCTAAAAGGACTTTAAGAGAATGTCATTTATTTGTTTGATAACGAAAACTTACAATTTTGCATTTTGTTTTGTAGCACATCGTAATTTAGCCGATCTACAACGAGGATTCTCTTCGATATCTTTAAAGCTAGGCACTACAACATGCTTTGTAACGACATTCCATTTACGGTCGAACACAGATTCTGGATCCATGGGCATATGCCATGATGCGGCGTTTCTATATTTTTGACTTATTGTTTTACTAATTGGCTCATCCATGTCAATGCCTACAAGATGGCGTTTTACAATACGATCCTGCACCAAAAAATATTCATGATTTGATTAGTGTAGTTAACAAATGTATAGAAAAAAGACCGAATACATATTTTTAGCACTAAGATTATAGTAAAGAGAGTTTATCGAGTCTGGTTTCGTCATCTAAAACGGTCTCGACCAAAGAAGCCAACTCATGAGTGGTGCGTAAGCTCTTGAACATGTATCTAGCTTCAACTATGGCACGAGCAATTTTCTTTGCTTTCTTCTCTTCCCCATAAAACTAGAAATGAGAGAAACAAAGTTACAATTGCGAGCGCAACGAATCACAAGACCAATTAACTTTCAAATTATATCCCAGCCCATTAATATAAAAAATTTTAATACTGTAATTTTTAATTAATGATCAATTAAAGAAAATCAGGATTTGTACAGCACAATTTCACCTTCAATATCTTCGCCAAATGGTCTTCCGCAATATGCTCTATGACCTCTGCTGCAGTTGGCTGATCTGGAAATCTATCACCATCCATTCTCATGTCTAAAGGTCCATCGCGACTCAAGCCAAAACCTCTCTTGGGATCTTCAAACTGCATTGACGAACAGCCCAGGTCAAAAAGGATTCCATCAACTTTAATGTAGATAGATAAATAAAAATTTTGTACGTTGAAGAATCTTTTACTAACACTAACACCAATATAATAGTGAAATTGCAATCAATGTAACAGGAAGCAGCTATTCCACTGTGGTGAAATTAAATCAACTATACCTGGAGGAATTTGTTGAAACCTGATAAGACTTGGTAATTCGCTAAACTTTCCCAAAATCGGGAAGAAGCGATCTGGATAATCAAATTGAAGCCGACAGCCTCTTTCATACGCAACAGGATCTCTGTCAAGTCCATATATCTTGATGTCCGGAAAGGCCTCAAGCATTTTGCGGCTATGACCTCCACCGCCACAGGTCATGTCAATGAAACTTTGTCCTGCAGAAAAAATCATAATTATAATTCATATTGTTATTAAAATTATTGTATTAATTCATATTATAATTAAATATCATAATATAATATCGTATTTGATAGCTTATTAATGAATCAACAAACCTGATTTAGGCTCAAGAAACTGCAAAACTTCCTTGAGCATGACTGGAACATGTGGAATTTCCTCTCCTGGACTAAATGATTGAATACCATGATCATGGTGATTGTAGGTGAAGGTATTTCTAGCGACATTCTGAGCTTGACTAAGGCTTGAACAATTGCGACAAGTTTGCTTATATAAAAAGCGACTCAGCTTTCTTAACGATCCAATTTGTGCCATAAATCTTACACTGGACATTCTATTCTTTTCCACGAAGTACGTACAAAATAAAACAAATCACTATTACCCTATTCACTAATTTTAGCTATGGGGTTTCTGGTTTCGATTAAAGAGCTGTAAATTCACAATCAAAGTAAAGAACCTCAGTAAAGTTCTTTAACTCTTTTGAAAAATCTTCATCACTTTCTCCTTAAGGGTTAAATCTTCTTCCTTCATTTTCTCCAGAAATTCATTTGAAATGATTTGGTGACACTCTTCCCGCGAAAGACCTATAATATATAGATTGCAAAATATAAGCCGAATTAATATTTCATCTACATAATATTTCATTTAATGATTTATGTCATGCCTGATGATGAACAAGGATCCGAAACGAAAAAAGCCTCTTTGTAGCGATCTCTTGAGATATTATTCAATCTGCTATAAATATCGTCACACCTAATTGAATCACGGGGCTCGTCAGCACCTCCACGAAACGCAACGGCGACTCCGGTTCTTATATACTCTCCCAAGTCTCTAAATTACAGATTTGCATACGTTAATATTAACTATATATTTTTTTCAGAAAAAGTCATTTAAAAAAACTTCGTTCATACCTGCCCTTCTTTGTTACATCGACCGGCCACTTTTCCAAGAGCCTTAAATAGTTTCTATACAATGCAGAACTCATTACATTTGTTCAAACAGGATTCGAGTCTAAAAATTAAAATTAATTAATGTTTTGCTTTTCACTGTTCACTGGATGACTGTTGTAAACTTTTTTTACTCGAAACTGCGGCTGATTTCCAGAATTTCATATTTTCCATTTCACACATGGCACAAACACCACACGTACAACTCATTACACGATATTTAGGCTTTGTTTGCCCCAAGCATTGAAGTCCAAAAAATGCATTGAATTTACAATTTGGATTTGGACTTGGAGCATAGCATTATTGCAGTAGAGCAGTGTAGTTGCCGTTTTTGTGAAACTCCGCCTATCAGCTGAGTGCTGAGTAGATGACTTCGCTACTTTTCGTATTACCAGTGGCAGTGCAGTGATGACTGTTGTGAATGTGAATTGTGAAGACCACATTTCATCTAAATGTCTTAACGAACATTATCATTGCCAGTAAGACAAAACGTAATGTTCAGTTTTCAGTAAATACCAAATTGCACGAAACTGAAACTATTGTGCAGAGTGCAGCATGTTCAGTCCCATATCTCCATCCTTTTTGTTCTCATATGTTGCAATCATACTCACTAATCACTTCTGCTGTTGAGAAAATTGTTGTACTTTGTGACCGTTGAGCAATGAGTACAGTAGTCTAAATGGGGCCTGTTCGTAAGTAAATGGTAAAGATTCTGTTCGCATGAAAGTAAACATACAACTTAATAAATGCATTATGCGCAGTCGTCCAATGAGTCAAAATTAACATTTATGGATAAAAATAAGCATTTAAATTAAATCAATCTTAATCTCTCCCAACTGATCAACTTATGTGACCAATAAGCATTGGCATATTATTCAGCAGTACATTTTCCCTTGAAAACTGGAGAGTCATCGTCGGTGGGATTTTGACAAGGTAGACATTTGGACTTATAGCGTTTGTGTTAAAACTGATAACCTTTTAAGTGATTTAGTTGAATCATCTAAAAAAATTAAATAAATACTGCGCTTGAAGGTAGCACTAAGGTCGGAGAATCAAAGAAAAGATTAAATTCGTTCGGTGCCGTAGATTCAGGTAAAACAAGAATTTGATGGAATTATTTGTTGTTGATCGATTTGAAAACTGCGAACCTTTTAATTGTTCAAGTTCAAATGTTGAAGAGTAGTTGTAAATAAATAATGTACTCGTCAGTAATTAATTAGTTTCGTCTTGCTATTAGTCTACTAGGTTAGGCTAGGCTTAGGACCACGACCACAACGAACGACCATCTCCTGATCTGTGGGCGACCACCTTTGACCTCACTTGTGATGGGCTCCCGAGCCGGGGAAAACTCAAACGAAATGGACGGTGATTTCGGAAACAATTTAGGCGAGGCTGGAATGGAAGTACTGTTAGAGTTTCAGGTAAGCAAATTAAGTTTGACTTTTTATTCAAACTCTGTTGGTTATGGTAAAGGTTAGTTTAAGCTTCCTTTGTAAGCTTGTCCAGTTGCTTTACAATGTTTCTAAATTGGAAGTTTCAATTGTTATTTGTTAGGCCGTAACGGGCATGGAAGATATAGAAGAATCACGGCAAATCCTTGATCGCCACAATTGGGATCTTCTAGCTGCTATAAATAGTCATATGGGTTTTGATGTCGGATCTCAACATTCACATTCTTCATCGCTTACCGATTCCAATCACGCTTCATCGTCATCCTCCAACTCTAGAGATGCTAATCGTCCATCAACCTCTCGAAATTCAGCCAATCGCTCCGTTGTACGAAATGAAGGAGCAGCAGCTGGTGGTAGGGGAGGAGGAGGATTGTTTAGTTGGATTTGGCAAATTTTGACCAGGCCTGTGGAATTCTTTTTCCGTTATTTCTGGGGATTTATCGGGTACGGGCTAAGGTTCCTAAGGGCGGATCCAAGATTGGGTAAATGATTTAAACGAGTTGTAGATGAAAGAGCGATAATAAATATTATGCTTTTGTTCTAAATAATTATTTTTTGCTTTTGTTTTTATGTGATAGCAATCACTAATCCTGTTCAAGACGTGGTAGATTTCATCAACGAATATGAAGCAGCTTACGGCACAAATCACCCTGTATTTTACCAGGCAAGTGCTTCAAATTATGCAAACCTCATTATGCTGAAGTTAATTTTGTGAAGCTGGATACCAATTAAACGCTAAATTGCGGTTTTTATCTTATAGGGAACGTATAGTCAGGCTCTTAGTGACGCTAAGAAGGAGCTGAAATTCTTGCTGGTGTATTTACATTGTCAGGATCATGTAGATACGGAAGCGTTTTGCCGTCGTGTTATGCCCTACGAAGGGTTTAGAGATTTCGTACGAGAGAATATGTTATTCTGGGGATGCAGCATCAACTCCCCTGAAGGCTTTCGCACTTCGCAAGCTCTGAAAGAAAACACATACCCGTTCCTTGCTCTAATCGTTTTGAAAAATCATAGAATGACCATTGTGGCTAGGTTAATAAAAAATTATTGTGCATAATTTTCTTGCCTTTTGCGAAAAGGATGCTTGGATAATATTCGTCATCTTAATATATTAGAATCGAAGGTGACACGGATCCTGAATCGGTTCTTGCTAGGCTCCATCAGAGCGTGGCTGACAACGAAGCTTTCCTAATTGCGGAAAGACAGGACCGTCTGGAACGAAGCATGACTCAAACTCTGAGACAACAGCAAGATCTTGCGTATGAAGAATCCCTTCGAGCGGATCAAGAAAAGGAAAAACGCAAGCGTGAAGAAAGGGAAAAGAAACAGCAAGAAGAGCTAGAAAAGCAGAGACTTGAACAGGAAGAGCAAAATCGTAGAGAAGTGTGTTCAATTTACTAATTAAAACGCCTCTACGGAGTTCCGTTTTTCTTGCTATAATTTACCCTGCTCTTTATTTTATTATTTCAGGAAATTAAACGTCAGAAAGTGTTGGCTGCTGAGAATCTAAAGCCAGAACCAGCTTCTAATGATCCAAACCTTATCCGAGTTGTTATCAAATTGCCATCTGGAACTCGATTGGAAAGGAAGTTCTTAAAAACGGACTCATTGAAGGTAGCCTTTACTAATAATCTAAATTGAATTGTATTGCTTTACCTGTTTCCTAATTAATGAAGACCAACTTCTTATTTTGTAGCATTTGTACCAGTTCGTATTTAGTCATAAAGAAGCTCCTGACTTTTTTGAAATCGCAACAAACTTTCCTAAAAGGACGCTCCCGTGTAAAGGTACCGATGAATGTGCGGAGCCACCCACCTTTCTTGAAGCCGGTTTGGGAAGAAATGAAATGCTTTTTGTATATGACCTTGAATCTTAATTTCCATCACTGATATGATTTGTTTGTTTTTATCGCTCGATATTAATATTCCGAAATGAGTGCTATGTGAAGATCGGAAAATGCCCATTTAACTTACCTAAGCAAAGATTCGTTCAAAGGGCGTAAGTCTGTTATAAGTTAAGTAAATGTATTCGAGGTACATTTTAGAATTTAAATTATTCCAAATAAATGTTTTAGAAGTACTTGATTATTGTCACGCCATTATCATATATTCAAACTTAAGTGCTGAACCCTTTACTTGTGAATGCCTAAGTCATAGAGTCGTCAAAATCTTAAAGTGTATGTTACAATCTATGTTATGTATGCAGAATAAACTAAACATTCGACATTTTTGTAGCGCAATGAACTGAAGCAAGGTTGATGGATGTTGCTTATTCTCTGAATGATATCAAATCGTTGTTCATAGTACCAATGTCAATGTCGTGAGTTTGAATGTAAATAAATAGGTTAATCGTGTCACATAATAATAAGCCGCGGTGAGAGTAATTAAATTAATGTGAGTCTGGAATGAAATTAGTTGTAGTATATATGTGTTAAATGCACGAGAGACAATGTTAGGGACAGTACGAATAACATTTAATAAGTAGTTTAAGACTTCTTTAGTTCTAAGTTTTCGGCATTCATGTATGTAAGTAAAGAAACTGTTAAGTTATATTTTCTAGAGTTTAAAAGTGAATCGCATTTTTACTTACGATAAATAAATTGCACCTCCATTTCTAAAAACATCAGTACAAGAAACATCGATTCCTTTCTTTTGCTAAAACATGTTTTATTTGTTAGATATTTTTCAATAACGCATCACAGTATAGAAAATAGTTTGCTTAAAAGATAGCTGTACATGGTACACCTGTATTTAGATTACTCACAATATTTTGTAAAATATGGCAAAAAGTTGCGGTTTATTTAGTCATACATGTTTCATCAATCAAAATTGACTTCCTGATTCCTGATATACAATTGAATTATAAGCATATCGGTTGTAAAACACTAAGGTATTAAATGTGACATTGTCCCTGGCCTAATTTTTTCTGCAGTTACTTGCACAATTAGGTACTCCATTTGGTCAAATCCCAAAATGTCCGGGAGTTGTTGCTTCAGTCTATTTTTTTCTTTTGCAGTTTTATGCCTGAAAGACAGGGTAATATACAGTTTCAGTGATAGATATTTAATTAAAAGCTTCGAACATGCGTATAATTAATGCACTTACTGGAGGGAATGAAGAAATGTAATCAGCGATATCGCTTTCGCATGTACCACTCTTTTGAACAACAAAAGTCTTCCATACCTCCTTTCTGGGGGTAGTAACTCAAGCTCTTTCAAAAATTGATTAACAAAACCAGCGGAGTCTTTGACGGTAGTAGGAAAAGCTCTAAAGTGAAATCAATGAAAAGATTTTTAAAAAACCAGACATAAACGTTTTTCTGTAAAATCAATGTTAATTCTCCTAGGGCACACATGCATGGTCGTAGAACTTACTCTAGTTGCTGAATAGACGGGAATGATGATGTCCATAATTTATTGAGTTCCTGCATCATAAGGGTTTCTTTCTCTTGAGTATGAGTAGCAACGGATGTCTGTCGAATTTTTGCTTTTGAGCCCAAGTCAACCTGTTTTGGATTTGAAATTACATTATAAAGCCACTTTCAAATCATGCGGTTCTGCAACTATAAGACACGCATGTTACATAAATATACTCATTCAAAGCTTACACGAGAAAGGGGGAGCCGATTTGTGATGACCTGTTTAGGAGATATACTTTTCTCACCGATACCACCCAAGGTTAAACCCTGCAAATAAATAATGATTAATGATCATTCGTTTTGTGAATCTGCGTCTGCGCGAGAAAAGTTAAGATTGATAGGACTGCACGACTTTTAGAAAAAAAGATACCTGAATATACAAGCCCTTCATAAAGGTATCTGGAAGGGATGGTAATGAATACCTCGAACAATATCCTTCTTGAGATGTTGCAAAGCACATCAAAAATCGGATAATCTGAGACAAAGGATAAAATACGTCAGAATTAAACTTCAGACAATATTCGTAACCGAAACGGATACAAGCAATTTTATTCACTTGTTTCAACAATTTCAATAACTACCTGGTTGATTGCAACTGAGTTATCACCGACCACTAAGGAATTGCCGAATGTTGTTAAGTGGGATGTAAGAAGGACGCCCAAATTTACACTCGAAATCGTAACCGTTTGAGGAGGGAGATAATTAATTTCCGAGTCTATTCTCTTTACTTCAGACTCAGGCATTTTCATCTGGGATTGTAAACCTTTATTAGGGGATGGAGTGCTAGGACTTGGAGGTTGAATTGGAGTGGCTAACTCTGTGATTTCTTGAGCCCAACACGTTTGAAGAGCAGTTATAGTTTTACACAATTCCGCACACCATGAATTGATCATTGACCCGTGAAGATTTTCCTGGGGAACAGGAAAGAAAGAAATAAGTTTTATTGCATAACAAAGGTACGTCGAATGAATTTGCCAACAGCAAAAAATACTCACTTTACAAATTAAAACTCCAATCTGAGGTCCAAATTCCATTAACCAACTATTCAAAAGCGGCCTTAGCAAAAGAAACTGATTGATATATTTGAGATTGCATAATACGGAAATGGAGTGTGGCATTGTCAAAGCCGGATTATCCGGATTGCTTGCCGTCATAGGTGCAGACGTTTGAAACTCCAGAATGGTATCGAGTTCTGTTGGCACACGAATTTGGAGCGAAAGGTAGGCTAAAGTCAGATCTGGAACTATACACAAAGTCGTTCTCTGCACAGTCGGAGGAATGTATCCAGCAGTGGCTGTCTGATGATCAACCGTGTGATCGGTGACATACTTTACAAGACGTGCTAATTCCACGGGAAGGCGTACCGGGTAAAAGACGCTTGTGAGTTCCTCTGTCCACAAATAAATGGACTGAGGGCCTACAATATTGTCCCATCTAGACACTACGATTCCAACCAAAATATCGTTTCTTCTCACTCCTTTGACAATAGGGGGTATATTAAGACGAGCCTTCACGTTTGCATTTTTCTGGATGGAAGCTTTAGTAGCAACTCTACCAACGCTTGAGTTATTTGGGAGGGATGATGAAGTCTGGAAACCTCCAGATCCAGATTCGAAATCAGTATTTTCTGACATGTCATACCCTTCACTCCCTCTTCTAAAGTATCTCTTCTCATACTTGATGAATTCAGAGGCATCAGTGATGACATTTTCTTTATCCTCCGTGTACATATTGGCTAGTGATGATGTGGAAGAGGATCTTTTGATTTTCATGCGATCTCCTTTACTTGAGGAAGACGGTTTCCACCAAGACGTTTTACGAACTTGCGTATCTGTTGGAAGTAATTTAATCATGTGGGGTACTTCATCCACTACAGAAAGTGCCATGTTGCGGGACATGGATAAAGAACGAACCATTGGCCCATCGTTGGGTTCTTCTTCTACATCATCTTGACTCATTACGATAGTCCAGACACGAAATCATTCACGTCAATCACTCCCTGTTCTACTAGAGACATACCGTGTTTTGTGAAAACTGAAAAGGGTGAAAAAATAATAAGTAATTTTACACACAACTTTAATAACAATAATAATACAAAATAATGGTAGTGTAATTAATGCATCGCAATCAAAATACCTGCACTCTGGATGACAATGATGAGGAGATTCTGACCTGTTTGAAATAGTAAATTAAAGTTGAATTACTCACTAAACCAATGCGTTCAACAATTATTACTTGAACTTAAAAACGTTCAATTATAAATTAGGTATAAGTAAAATGAAAGCTAGTGCCAAACGCATGAAAATGTAATCTGACCCTGGCATATAATGCAGCTTTCTTGTGCGCCTCAAAACGTGTGTTGTTAGTTTCGAATTCGAAGCAGTTAGTGGGTGGATGCATGTTTTTAAGGTGCAATGTGCAATCTACTAGAACTACACCAAAGTTCTAAAGAGAGCAGTGCTTCAAAAAGGGATATAATATAATAATATGTTTTTGTTATTTAGCTTTTGCGTTTTCACTTGTGTGCCACAAGATTGCAAAACATTTTAGCCTGTTTAACGAGGACGAGCGCCCCTATCGCTAGTAATTAAATCTTGCTAGCTTTTAGCTATTGCTGTTAGCGTTAGCACCACTCAAAACAAATATTAAAAACAACATCCCTCTTCTATGAATCTACCAATGTAAACTGTACGTTGCGATATGATGACCTACACATGCATAAATAATACAATGATGTGGTATTTTCATTAACTTTCCAATCATGACATGATTTTAACCATGACTTAATGTAAGCTAACTAGCAGCACATAGGTAAACTAAATGTGTAGACACTTGCGCTGTTAAAATATCACCGTGTAAAAGATTCCAATCAATTTATCATTTAATGCCACACTAAACAGAGAGATTTAACTAAAACGTAACTGTGCCGTGTCTGCATCTTACCTTACCTAGGATTGAAGAACAATAATAATGTATCTAAGCCAACGAAAAGGATGAGATCATAATTTTTTATTGTTTGCATATAACTATCTATAATGAAGTGAAGGCGGATAGTGTTTTTCTCATCTTATCTCATTTAAAGCCTTCTTTGAGCCATTCAATCCAATGATCTCGAAAAGGATGAGATCATAATTTTTTATTGTTTGCATATAACTATCTATAATGAAGTGAAGGCGGATAGTGTTTTTCTCATCTTATCTCATTTAAAGCCTTCTTTGGGCCATTCAATCCAATGATCCAATACATTTATTTCAATGCATGTTGACGAGATTTAGTTTTCATGCACCACCTGACTCCTTGTTCTCCTCACTGACTTACTTTTTTAATAGAGGAAACAAAAAATGATCACTATTGCATGCATGCATGTATATACTATGACCGCCACCGAATACATGTTTACAGTTTGCACAAAAGTTGCTTTTTTTATATATATCTGCATTGCCTGGCCTGTAGTATATAGTCGTATAAGTCAGTGTCGAAGAGTTGCTCATTGCTCATTCCATTCCTCAGCTCATGGCTCGAGCTCCCACACAACACCACACTTACCATAGCTTAGCAGCATCAGCAATGCATGAGTGTCTAGCCATTTCCCTAATCATCATACGGACCACACACCAATAAGAGTATACGGTAGAGTAAGAGTAAAGTAGTAAAATTTTTCGGCAGGAAGATTTGTAAGCTTGTGCTATGTGCTTTAACGCTATTATGTGT
This sequence comes from Seira ritae, assembly GCA_027744415.1. Lineage (NCBI taxonomy): Eukaryota > Metazoa > Arthropoda > Collembola > Entomobryomorpha > Entomobryidae > Seira > Seira ritae. The sequence goes on along the minus strand of JAHZNI010001954.1, from coordinate 793 downwards.
TGTATTGCATATTGCTAAAATTAAAAGGTCTCGTGCGGGTGCTCCAGTTAGTTTTCCATCATTCATGGATTATGGACACCATTGGCATTATTAGAATTTCTAAAGTTAGTAATTTTTACCTTCTCTCAAATTCTGTTTCACGTGCACTTTAAAATTCAGTGATTTTGTTAATTTTTTTAATATGTGGTATTGTTTACTAAAGTTATAGTCTGGCCGGACTCTGGACATAGTAGCAGCACACCGCGTTTTACAACGACAAGTTTGGCATGTTCAAAAAGAAGGAAGGTGGAAGTCTCTGAATTTAATTTGAACCGGTATGAGCATTAAAAATGCGCGTTGGATTTTAAATTAAAGCATGTGTTTGTAAAATGTTCCGGTCACAAAGCCTTCCGTACGGTTCTGGTACATTTTCACTCTGTGCTGTATGCAGCAATTTAGCATTTAATATTGTGATGTGATCCCTTTGTCAAAATGCTTTTAATGTGCATTATAACATCAACTTAAATGCACCTCACAAGTTTTGTGTTCATTACCATTTGTGTATTTATCATTTTGTTATTTATTGTGTTTCAGACATCTCCTCCGGAATTTGAGAGCCAAGGGGGATCGCATTTTAGCAATTTTTCTGCCTTCACGAGCTTAGCGTTTCCTTTTTCCTTTCGTCAATTGCCAATTTACCAACGCGCTCATTATCTAAAGTAATCGCTGTCAGGTAACCGAAATAAATATAAAAATCAATGATTGAAATAAAGCATATATTCTAAAGCGATTGTAGCTGTTTGAGAAGCTGCGA
>JAHZNI010001953.1:0-10982 GCA_027744415.1 Seira ritae | reverse complement strand
AATCAACAGAATTGATAAAAAATTAAAATTAATCTCCTAATTATTTTCTTGTACATTGTTTCCACCTTTTGAAGGTATAGAACGGGGCGTGGATTTGAGTTCCACTTTGGATTGCACATCACACCCTACATTCCATGTGGGTAAGGTGCGGTCAAATAGTTTTCGAAGCATGACTTCTGCATGAGTGTTGCTAGGCTCTTTCCAAGAATTGTTTTTTGTCCCATAGCGCCCCTGATTCGGACATGTTGCTCCAACTTTTAGTCCACTTCCTATAAAGGTCATTCCCTTTTCGAGAGAACTTGTTGAGGAGGCACAATTTTCATGGAAAGACCTGTCGTTCCTATCAGAGGAGCTTTCTAGGTAATACATTTGGAAAACGTTGGCAGAACGACGGATAAAGTGCAGGCAAATCAAGTCTGCTTTGGTGCTAGAAATTTTCAAAAATCAGAGTTAAATTTATGCATTTATATTATAATATCTTTATCATTAAGATTAGTCCATGGAATTAATTATTAATTCTTACCATTTAAAAGCGTCTTTGGCCACAAACGCGAAGTGATTCTCACTGTCACGCTCACGGGGTAAGCTGTAGATGCATTGGAGGCTGCTCCTTCTCAGTGGCCAAAATGAAGCTTGGGTTGATCCATGGGGATGAAGTTTTTCAGATGATATATTAGCATGGCCCTTCGCAGGAAAAACTTGCATAGTCGCGTGTGCATCTTTATCAGTTTTGAACACTGCGGAGCGATCAAATGACTGCCAGTCTTGGGAAGTTAGCCAGGTTGGGAAAGCACAGTTGGCTTCAGGGTCAAATCCGGTAGAATTATATTTATTTGTTAAATAACTGACCTTTTTAGATATTGTGCTTTTTTAGAAAGAGAAATCAAGTTAAATAGGCAAAAGATACCTTTCCTCAAATCAAGAATAGTTTCGCCTTCATCCGGGTTACGAAGGCCCTTACAAGTCCCTGTTTCACTTTTTCCAATTTTGTACCCTGTTACCATAGCGGGTCTTCCAGGAATGGAGTTAGAGGTAGTATTAATGGCATAGCAGCGATATTTAGGAGGTCGCAGAGTACCGTAGCTACTAACATCAGATTCTTCCGTTACAAGGTGTATGTAAAAGGATTCTTTCCAGTCTCCAAGGCATTTCATTAGTTCGCCTGAATAAAGACATTAGTTTCATTTCATTAGTTCCCAAGCGATACAGAGGACCACAAGTAATGATTAATTAACTAATTAATTGCCCAAAATGAATATAGTAAGTAAGTAAGTAGGTAAGTAAATAGTAAGCATAAGTAAGTTAGTGCGTGTACCTTTCTTGACAGAGCTTGACTTATCAGAGCAAGCCTCATATTGAACTTTTCGTATGGAGCTATCGGCACATGAAGTGAAAAGGTTGAAACGATTTTCGCATTTAAGACCACTGTTGCCATTTCTGTAACTGAATTGGAAAACAGAATCCACAAATGGACATGGAGTCGGTCTGGAGTTCTTTCGAAACCAATAAAAGTGATTGGTCGTATGGTCATGTTTTAAATGACCACAAAGTGTTTCCTTTAAGTTTGTTGTACCGTTCCACTGCTTACACTCTGAAGCTGAAATATATTATGTTATAGATCCAGATTCCTTTACAATATTCATAAGATAAGTATGTAACAACAAATGATTGCTTAAATTATGCATTTTATCTTACCTTCTATTGAGTACAGCACGTTTGCGTGTTTTTCCACAATTAGAACGCACTTGCTACAGTTATGCTTCTCATCCCTTGGAAATAGAGATAAAAAGGTTAGATTTTAGGTTTTGTACTTCGAATTCGAATCTCAATTTTAAAAATCAATTGTATGTTTAGGTAAATATAAAGGTTCACCTGAAAGCGAAGTAGTCACCTTCTGCATGAGTGCATTTTCCCAAGACGAATTCATCATTATCAGTCTCTTGTGTAATTAATTTTTCCTTCGAATCGATCACTCTTGGCGATTCGTTGGCAGCTTCAAAGATGAACCACTCCCCATCCCAGTCACTGGGTATGGAACAGTTTTCCACTGCGATATCTGAGCAAACAGATGAAACAAAATTTTTATGTGAAATTTTCTTAATCTAAAACTTTATTCATAAAATACCACGCTTCTACCACGCCAATCTTTCCGCTTACTTTCGCATTCAGAAAAGGACACGTAAGAGGAAGTAAAGCTGAGAAAAAGTTTGATCAAAATGATCTTCGTCGAGTATTCAAATCTGATGCAACGGTTCCTCCTCCTCCAGATGTATCTTGAAGATGTTCCCATTTTTTAAAGAAATTCTCACCGGTCTCGATTTTCTCATTCAATACTTTATTGAAACTGTAAAACTTGCTGACTTGAAGTTAAAGCTTTTTTCTTAATATTTCACAATTTTTATTGGAGGTGCAACTTGGCATGTTTCAGGCTCACCTTTTTGTAGTTTATATTTCCTCCCACACGTTTCTATTGACACTGGTATGCTTCATGAAATAACAATCTGAATGAGTCTATCATTCAAGAAAAATTTGAGTTCCCGATACAGGATATGCAAATTAGATCATAAAGGATCACAGATAAGATAAATATATTATGAAAGAGAAGTAAGTACTTATGAGCAGGAGCTATATACTATATTAGATTTTTACATCTCCGCTTATCCATTTTGTTCTTCACTGGAGAAAAGATCGAAGATGTAGACGATATAATAATACTTACATTCTTCATCTTTCTCAGGGAATTTTCCTTTGACTCTTTAATTATCACACATCTATTGAGATCTTTTCACAAGTTTTAATACGCTTTGGTATGTAAAATGATATTTTAGCAGTCCAGGCCATTCTAAAACCATGCAAATGATAACAGTGATAACTAAAAAAGAGAACAGAGAAGTGACTCACTCCATTTTCAACTAGAACCATAAGCCACCGCACTGCACTACACTGGCAGAACTGAGCTGATTTTATACTCCATCCCGAAAAAATGTCAACTTGGCAAATGCATGATGTTGCGTTGAGAACTTAATGGCTCCAAAGTAGCAGCTGCCATTCTTGGGTAAAAAAAATCACAGAATTTACAGAGGAAAAACGAAACGAATTGTTCTTATAACTTAAGCCAAATAACATTATGGGAGAGCAATTATTGCAGGAATCATTTAATTTGCCTTAAAATGGAATCGAATTGGAATCGGTCAATATAAAATTAGAAGAAATTCTTACTTAGCAAGTGGAGTTGTCCTTTGTCGTTATGAGAATAAGATTAAGATGAATGCCTATTTATTTCTATTTTCTTTGTCTTTATAGCATGATGTTAAAAATATAAGGGCGATTAGTTATTAGTTATTAGTATTTTGTGGTATACTATGAAGTATTTTATGTTGAGTTTTATGAAAGTGAAAATTTGCAAGTGGGAGAGAGAGTAAGCATTTTGTTTGCACAATTAAGCAATCCTTGTTCATCTTCACATTTTAAATTCTTGAGTACAAATACTTCTGACTTTGTGTTTGTGTGTTGCTGTCTGTCTGGCTAGGAAAATATAGACTTATGCCGATGTCATCACATCGAGATCGAATCAGTGACTCATTAAATAACCGCAAAAACGAAAATCTTCTGATATCACACGCACGTATGCATGATTCCTATGATATCAGATACCCATCAGGAGGAAACAAAATACGCAAGCATCAAAACCCCTGTGTGGATTATAAACGTTATACAATTGCAATTTAGTCACAGATTAATCATAACTTCTCTTTTAATATTTCGTATCATCATATCATCATCATCCATTCCATGAGACATGTCGTTAAAAGGATACATGCAGCCATTATCATTGTTTATGTTTAAGCCAGACTCCATGACAACATTTTCCAGTGATTGAATTGACTGAGTCTTGAGTCAGTTTATCATGTCATGGAGATATTTATAATATTTACCTTTCAATTCATCTGACCGATAACTCATTTTCAAATTGGTACTTTTAGTGCACGGTGCACAGATAAAGGTTTCACATTTATCTGTCATACTTGCACATTAAATGTAAAGATCATCCATCCGTGCTCCGGTATCTTCTTATTTTGCCCCATGAAATATTGGAATAAAATGGTATTGCGAAAAAGTTATAAATGTGTCTGGGTCAATAAATGAGCTAAATAAATAAATGGCAAAAAATCTGAAGCAGCCCTATGTTTGTTTATTGTACTTGCTATGTAGTCCACTTTTGAGAAGCTAACCTGTGGCATGTCGGAACGGTAATGCACCCGACTAATGTTCAAGATGTAATACTTAATAATAATGCTGTATACAGCAGCATTATATTTTACTCTGTTCCATTTCGGCATTAGAGCTAAATCACAGCATACGATACAGGATTTCAAGATGTAATACTTAATAATAATGCTGTATACAGCAGCATTATATTTTACTCTGTTCCATTTCGGCATTAGAGCTAAATCACAGCATACGATATGATACGATATAGCTTAGCATCTGCTAAGCTATATCGTATGCAATGGCTAAATAGATGAAACTTGACAGACGATGAGTTCGCTTTTTAATTAGACCATTATCTATATATTTATTATGCGTAATATGATGTATGGAGATGAGCTCTGTAGGTTAGGATTGCCCTAGTAAATATAGGAATGTCCTTTTAGAATAATTTGATGGCACTTAATTTTTTTCAACTTTTTTTATGTAAACGCGGATTAGTAAACAAGCATGTAAAAATGTGAAACAAGGGGATCTTTGCTTTTCTTTAACCGGCTTTAATCAATCCATATCCCTGTGATTAGACTGCATATTAGACTACGGTTGTATGTATGTAGAAATTTCAATGAACCTGACTTTGTTACTCAGCGGATACTCCCATGCTTCCATAATTTAAAATTGCTTTAAAATACTCTTTATATTGTAACTATAATTACTAATTATTGATTCATTTTGGAAATGATGAAATGAAGAGATGAGGGAATGCAATGGAAATGCTGATAAGAATTTCCTATCAATTTTTTATTGTTGGTTAATGAGCACTTTGAAAATTTTATTTATTTGAACTTGTAGAAAATTATCTAGAAGCCTCTGGATTTGTATTTTAAGCTCGGATGATTTGGGCAAATGGTCCAGGGACAGTGGCAACTGAAGCAGCAGCTACAGGAGCAATGGGAGCCAGTTGTGCAGGTGTTGCTACGGTAAGAGTTGGTTGAACGACTTGACGAATCACTGGGGTTTGAACTTGGGAGACTACAGGGACCGGAACATCATGAACGACGCGGCGGACAGTGACCTGTAGTGAAAATTATGATATTAGAATGCCCGCTTGGAAATTTAAAGGTAATGAATCAATAAGTCAATATAATGGTCTTGCCTCAGGTTGAATTTGGGTGAATTGAGGGGTAATTTGGGTGTGAGTTCGGACTGGGGCAAGAACGCGTTGTTTCGTAACCAGAGGTTCGAAATCAGCGGCTTGAGCGTGCCTCACGGCAATGACTGGCTGAGGAGCTGCAAGAGCGACAGGTGAAGCGACGACTGGAGTGACACGCGCAATCGCAGGGGCTGAAAGAGCAACAGGTTGTGTGATCAAAGGTGCTTGAGCCAAGACTGGAGCAATCGCAGGGGCTGGAAGTGCGGAGACTGGAGACGCGGCGAGGGCCACAGCGCGCGGAGAAGCCAAGATACTAGTGGCAGCTGGAGTTCCTAGGATTTGAGCCTGGGATACTACTAGGAGGAGAGGGAAGAGTGTCTAAAATAAATTATAATCAAAATTTGAAAATAAAAAACCTTCAAATAAACATTATTTCAGACTTTACTTAAATAAATAAAGAGCAATAAATAAATATTATCTAACCAATGGATTCATTTTGCTTTGCGGTAACGAAAATAGCTTTATATAGTTGTCTCCCATCAAATGATTGAGTTGACTTAGTGGATTGTCTGTCCGAGTTCAAATGTGGTATGTCTGCTCTTCGTATCACCGTATTTATACACCTGAATTAATGCTTTTTCTGAAACATTCATTCAAAAAAATATCCTACTATCCGAAATTAATAAAACACGATAATTGTAGATATTCCTGTCATCATGAATATTTTCTCACGAAGTCGAGACTCTGGAACGCCTACTCTTCAATTCCTGGTCCAGCAAGCTCAATTGCTCAATTTCAAACAGACTCATTTCATTCATAATGGTTGTGATGATGATAATGCTGATGGGTTTGCTAATTTTTTTCTAGTAAGTAAAGCTGACCGATTTACTCAACCTAACTGACGATGCAAAAATGCGTATTCGAGGAGACTAGAAAAATGCATTCTCTGTTAAATGTTCTTTGTTTCACTTTTCTTAACGGAGAACGTTATAAATATCTCAAATCATATCTTTATATAATTTGATATACATACAATATAATATGCTGTATATGAAACACCTTAATAGCTCTTAGATAATTTTGAAGTAATTTATATGAGTAATGGGCTGCCGTACCTCTAGCCTCATCCATCAGAGGCGAATCAAGAGCTATGCAAAATGTAGCTATCATTAAAACGTCACTTGATAAACAGGTCTTATGCATTATGGTGGCTGCACAAAGGCTATCAATCAATTATCGAGACAAGGAAGGCACAGAAAGGGTTCTTTCATCAATATCAAGTCATGAAAACAAAAACATGCATGGATGCATGCCTAATGCCGACTAAACTGACATGACAACAAGGTAAGCCATTAAATTAATCCAATGTAAAAGAGTAATTGAGTGATAGTACGTGCCATCATCTCGTTGCAGAAACTTAAAAAAAATCTATGACGAATTTATTCAACCGTAACTGTTATGCAAAATTAATTACTCCTTCTTAATAAATAAATGCAAAATTGTCTATTCAATCGATTTCAAGCTATGAGGTTTCGCAAAATATTTAAATATAACGTAGGCGTAATTTTGTTTTTAATTTTTTACCATTTTGCAACAAAGTGATAGTGTGATTTAAGATAGTGTCACAAAATGCAAAAAAACGTCTCCTTATTGACAATGTAGAAGGGATATGCAACCTGAATATAGAATGTACTGCAACTCTTCAAAAATTTTCGAAACATGAACCTTCTCCCCACAAGATTTTCCCCGGCTTCCTTAAACCCATCCGATGCATCAACAACCTGGCCACCCATTCGAGTTTGGAAAAACAACAGTGCCATGACTGCCGCTATGCAAGAAACAATAATGACATATCCCATTATTCCATCCTCTGATAGAATATCATTAAACCGAATGAAAAACGAGAAGAGGACGACAGCCGAAGACAGGACTCCCACGTGATGGAATGAGACCATGAGTGAGGCAAAGCACTCTGTCATGACGACATTCAGCATTTGCTGAGTTCTGTACAGATGGACTATTTCCTCGTCCTCCATTGTTCCGAAGCACCTAGTTCTGACACGGCATCTCTTTCCTCCTAGTTCAAATGTTCCTTCAATTTCCTCGGGAGTGAATGCATCGGTGCAGATGGTCGTGATTACGAAGTAGAACATGACCTCGATCATGAGTTGACATATGAATGATCCTGATCCGTAGAGCCCAATTGTCATCAAACAGAGGAGTGGAGCATATTTAAACTCAAACCCGAATTCAATTTCAAGCCAGTCCCTGATGAGAATATTCGTGGGCTCGACGGGATGCGTTACAGTGACGAGGATGAGGAAGGGGAGGACCAATGAAACCCACATGACTACATGGGATAGTATTTCCGAAACGCGGAGTACAGCTTTGTGTTCCGGTGTCAAGGTCAATTTTCCTGAATCAACTAAGCTGCCGAGATGGTTGTTGTAGCTAGTTAGCTCGTTCACGAGAAACATGTGGGCGTGCATTCTCCTCAGCGTTAGTAGATTCAAGAGGGAAATGCATATGCTTAACATCACCTCTCCGAACTCCACGATGAGGGAGGCAAAGTCATTTTGAGAATCTGGGCAGGCTGAATCTGTTTCCTCTGGAATTCTTGTTAGATTCAGCCTCATATACATTTGGATAATGTGAATGAAGGCAAAGAAGAATCCACCAGCTACACCTGTGTACCTGATTGGGAAATTTTAAATTCAAAATGCAAAGAAAAAATTTTTTATTTAAGCAGCGACAAAGATTTACGTACATTAAAAGGATTTGGTACACGCTGGCAGGCACCAAACGATCCCGAGAACTATCATATTTGTAAATGGTTCCACTTGCAAGGCCCATTAGCTTCACTCGGAAACCGAGATATTTAATAAGGGTTTTGGACAACATTTTGTGCGCTCTCTCTTCGATGACAGATTTAGAAATAAAAGTAAAATCAAAAATGCCTAGGAGATTTTACTGGTCACACCGCCTATTTTACTTGAACCAATCTAGGTACACGTTATTCAACCAACTTAGAACTTAAAAATTTACATTGCAAACTTCTTACGTAAATTTGAAGTACGTTTACGTAAAATTAAGTTCAACTTCGTAAGGTACATTGCATAACGAGTGCATCAGGGTACGTATGGGGCAGTGTGAGAAGTCGATAAGCACGTTTTAATTTTTAAAAAAGTTTGGAGAGTTAGTTGCTTAATTAAAAGCATAATTTCCATAATTAATTCTTTTAAAATTGCAAATGCGTTTCTGATTTTCTTCTTCAGTTTCCAGCGGGATTCCGCCAACTCCATAAGGAATCCCACTGCGCAGCCTAGCATCATCATTCCCCAAAGTGTGAATGCTTTTCCCACTTTATCATTCATCCTAAGGGGATGCACAGGCTCCCTAAAGTCCCGCTTCATGATAGTCTGGGTCTTCATAATATTTCGATCCTGTACCCTCTCCGCATACATCATCCCCACGCCCTCTTTATCCCAATATTGGAAAATTCCCGTGTTCGTAAACCATTTCAATATCCAGTAAAATCGATAAGAGCTCCAACGTCTTATTCCACTAGGATCGATCAGCCCAAAATATCCCTTCGTCTGCATAAGTAGCCTCCTTCCAATAAAGCATTCCCTTCTCTTGTTCTTCTTATTTTTATTATGAGCATGAAGTATTTTTTGCGTGAGGAGGACGTTTCCCATCACCGAGTAAGAAAACATGACTCCAACAGTCTGGTCCTCAAAGGCAAGGACTTGGATGTACTCGTCGAAAGTCGCAATTTTTCTGGGATTCATGAGGAGCTTCTTGTATGCAAGGAGGTCCTCATCATGGATATCAGTCCTATTATCTAGGTAACCATGGGCGATAAATGGGGTGAACCAATAAGTAAATATCAAAGTGTAGTTTCGCTCCGTCGCTTGCCTTAGATCTGTCATTACATCCTCCTGAGAAGGCAACACGATGTTTTCCAGTATGCGGGCTTGGTATTCATTGACCATCTCCCAGCCTGAGACAAGCCATAAAATGTACAGGAGGGATCGAGGTGCTTTGTCCATCGGAATTGTGATCAAGGTCAGGAGTAAAATGAAGAATGTGGAGAGGACATTATTGAATTCCCTCCCATAAACCACTTTAAGCACGATAGCGAGGAAGAATACTGTTCCAAGAAGAAGATAGAGGACATCTCTGTCAACTTCCTCAACAAAGATACTGAAGTCCCAGACCTTCTCCTCTCTGAAACGGAGGGGACCACAGTAGATGAAATTATACATGGGCGAGGGGATCTGCACGAGGTATTGGCTTCGTTTCATGTAGTCGTAATAAAACGAAAAAATGATGGTCATGACAACTGTACTAGTTCCTTGATACTGGACCGGTAGAGTCTCGTTTTCATCGCGGAAATATAGGGTTCCGTTCGGAGACACAGCGGAAACTATTGTTTCCAATAAAATGAATTTCGGAATTACTTGACGCCATGTTTCAGATGACATTGAATGAAGATCAGACCTTTTACGGTAGATATTTCTGGCTCGTAGCCATATTTTGCGAGTCATTACTGTTTCTTGAACTATGTAAACGGGCGGGACAGTTGTTGATAAAGAAGATTTACTTGGTTCTGAAGGAATGAGAAGTTGATTTGAGGACATTTCGAATTCCTTGGAACAAAAGGTTCTTGTTTGGAAGGCCCACTTCGAGTCTATTGATACCGACTGACCCTGTTTGTCAGTGAGTGGTCCTGGAAAACTTCGTCTCTGAAAGGGTTTCCATTCCTTGATGCAAGAAAGGTTTTTGTCAGAAGAGATCATTACTGGGAACTCGTATGCCTTCACCGGAGTCAAGAGAAGGAAAAATGTGAGCATGCTCTCAATACAGGCAGACATTTTACATAGGTAAATGTCGTTTTTCTTACGATTAATCCTTATTCGGCTATTATTTTTTCACTTCCGAAATAAGAGAAAAAGGACAGACATGTTGTTGTTTTTTCTTAATATGCTGCATGCGCATGCATCATGAATTATGATTGTATTTTTATAAGGTTTACATAATCCCAAAGTTGCTATTTCTCGATGTTTAAGAATAATAATATTATCTCATGGATGGTCAATGTATTGCAACACTTTTTAAAGTATTTTTTCTGGTAAGGCGAATTCAATGAATTCTTATATTTTACTTTTTTATGTTATATTTAAGTGTTCGAAGTAAATGAAAATTGTTTTTCAGAAGCGCTTCATGAATAAGCTACAAAATTATCGAAGGACACGAGCTAATGCAAACGTTCTGCTTGATAGCTCCATTTGATTTGATGACAAACTCGACATATATAATTCATCAAGCTTTTCCAACATTTTTGAAATAATTTTAAAAAAACCTTAAGTTTGGCATGACTTAGTTCTTTGATATTTTCCAGTGCTTTGCATGCATCATTTCCGTCGAACGCCTACTTAAATCTCTATGACGCTGCTGCTGATCAGACACCTTGTCTCAATCTCAATTCGATTCTCCAACATACTGGCATACACGTCATGCGTCATTTTCAGCATTTCCATCAGGCAAATAATTTAGGGGTTGTAAAATGAAGATGAGCTTTGTCTAAAGAAATTGAGATATGACTGTGGCATAATAT
>JAHZNI010001952.1:0-40151 GCA_027744415.1 Seira ritae | reverse complement strand
CTTCTAACAAATACACGTTAAAGTGATTTAAAAAAAACACGGTGGTTAATAGAAGTTAAAGGGGATACAAAGATTACAAGACTGCTGCGGAAGAGTATCTACAAGAAAAAAAGCTAGGAAAGCAATTACAATTTTTAAGTAGACCTTAGTCCTTCTTTTTAAAAAAATGAGTTTTTCCTACCGAGCTATATGTAGTATATAGTACTTTGAGAGATTACAATAAAAAAATTGGCGATGTATTTATCTGTCTGTCTGCCTACCTCTGTCAGAGTTGCGCTAATTTATTCCGAGTACAGTGATAGTTATAGACCTTAACATTAAGGTTAAGTAAATGAAATACAAAATACTATCACCTTAAAAATCATAAATACCTATGCATCTAGGTATGTAGTAGGTAATAATAAGTATTTCCGGAATGTAACCATAATTAAGTAACTCTATTCTTGTTAGGCAGGTATGTAGGTATGTAGGCAGCTCCTCTTCCCAAAATTTTTAACGTCGATGAAAACAGTACATTTTTCAGTTTACAAATGTGTGTGTGTGTGCAGTTTTTACAATTATTGTATCATCATCAACATGATCATCATCAATAAAAAATAATTATTAATAGAGAAATAAAATAATAATAATATAATAGGATTATTTTTAATTATACTGTATTTAAAGCAACTCATCTGTCTGGCACACTAGCTCTGCGAAAGTGATGAGGTTTACGATCGCGTCGGTGGTGGTGATGAGGATTCTTACTGTGCCTCGTCAGTCTACGGGATAATGCAAATTTTGAATCTCGTATGGAATCGGCTGGCAGAATACCCACTATCCTATTGTGCTCCTTCACGTCGAAAATATTGTGCTTGAGATGATTCGGGACTTCCTCCAATCTTATATTCATCTTCAGGAATTTGAAACAGTCCTTTTGATGGCGAGTCGTCCCGTTGAAATGTGAGGACTCGCCTCGAATAGGTTGGCCCTTTGTATTAAATCCTAAGGTCCAATTCGGATTGTGTACGGAGGTGTAGCGGAAGCTGCCTTCGTTGTACACGGGGTACTCTAAGAACTCACATTTCGCCCCTTTCGCCTTTTTCTAAAATTTCAAAGAACAAAATTAGGTTAGCCATTACAGGAATTATTAAAAACGCTCATTGATTTACGTTCATCTTATTTGCCTACTTTCTCACTTTCCAAAAAAACAAGATGCAATAAAAATATTTTTTATGGATTTGGATTGCCTAAATTTTTGTGAACGCCAGAGATTTAGGCCCTTGTTTCACTAAACTTTTAAGTTGATTACTCACGCAATGCTTTTCACAAGTCATTTTCAACTCTTCACTTTGCCTCTTGAGAAAGGAAAAGCAGGATGAATCTAACTAAATAAGTTACAGGATGAAGGTAAATATGTTAAGTGAGTGCCGAGTGCGAATAAGTAAAAAAAAACTTGTTCATCTTTCCCTTCATAAATCATATTTGGTTTTCACTCTATCAATTCATTTTTTCCCTATCATTTTCCACACGCAAACCTGCCATCCTTTTTTTCCATTGCTGCATTGCACTATTACATGCATTGACAGGAGCATAAAAAATCAGACATGATTCAGGCATTATAAAAAAGGAGGCCGAAAGAAGGAAAAAAAGATTGATGGTAGACAACGGGTTTTATGAGTACGCGTATTCGAATAGTAAGACACGTAAAAATCATAATAGTAATCATCATGGACACCCTCAGAGTTAGTCGACGAAGAGATGTTATTGAAACAGGTGAAATGATCATTTTGTTAAACATGAAGAAGAAGACGACGATTAGAAAAAATCAATTGCTCGGCAGATATTATGAGACGACATGATACGAAATGATATGATGGCGGCTGACGTGACACCACGATACATACTTTTACGATGATTATAAGCAAGAAAAAGAGAAGAGATTGCATGATCTCCAACGATTAGCAGCTAGTTTGTTTAAAAACAGATTTATAATTGTATTGAATTGAGGGTAGGCAGGCAGGCAGGTAGGCATTCCTCACAGGAAAATATATATACATTTTGTAACAATGCATCTGTCAGTCAATTATAATGAATTGAATGCTGTGTGGATGGAAGGCCTCAACAAAAATCTCACAGACAATACGGACGTGTCACATGCCAAAAACTGCGCGTAGTGAGTGTAGGACTCCCTTACGATATCATGTATTGTCGGTACTGGTACACAATAAAAAATGCCTTTTTAAGCTGTCGACACGAAACATTTTTTTCTTGTTATGATCATGATCTGATATTCTGATGATCATGATGATGATGGCGATCGTCAATGTGATAAACTACATTATCCAAGCTATTTTGACAGAGTATCAATTATGATGTGATATTGGATAATTGAAAACAAGGCCGCTGATAGTGATATGCCTGCTAATCTAAAATATAAACTGATGAACAAAGTGATGGGTTGTATCGCTTTAACATCTACAGCCTCTCTCTGCAAGTCGGTTAGTGTTATCACGAGCGATGAAATGAGCATTCATATCTTCTCCCGTCAATAAAAATGTTTCTCTTCTGATTACTTTCGTATTTAGAGAAATTAAATTTACTAGGAAAAAAATAATTTAGTACATACCATTGGCTTCGCTATCAATCTTCCTCGACGGTTGTAGCACACGTAATGGCCGGAGTATAATCCTCTAATTCGTAGTACTAAGTTTCCTCTCACCTCGTAGTTCTCGAACAGCAATGTTCCTGAAAAAGTAAAATAAAATAAAAAAATGTCAGAATTCTCATGAAAGTTTCAAGTTATAAGACTTAAGAACTGTTGAGAGTACAGATTGTTATGACTCAAGACTTTTTTTATATCAATAAATTTTCATTGAATTTACTCGTGCCCACCATGTGGCTACTCAAATTGATAAAATGGGTGAAAAAATTTTTTTTTCAAGAAACTCCATAGGTTTCTTATGAAAATTCCGAATAGGGCGCAAGAAAGGGTACTAGAAAACATGAGTCAGAAATATTTTTTTGAAAAAAAAGGTTTATTTTATTTTATTGATGATACATAATATGTGTTTTCCATAAAAAGATGGAAGACTGTGGAGACGAGGACGAAGACGACGACGCATCATACTCAAAACTCAAACAAAAAATTGATCTCCTAGGAACAGGTAGATGCAAGTCATTGGAGAATTATGTGGTTTCCCTTTTTTCCAAGGAATTTCACACCATATAAAATTCATTATATTAAAAGCAAATTATAATGTATGTATATCTTATTATTACTACTGGATGGAAAAGGTCATATATTGTTATCATTATATGTATATAGATTTAATCATAAAAAGAACTCGGGGAAAAATATGAATACACCCTTTTTTCTCCCTCTCGGAGGAGAATTCTTATGGCGTGGCTGTGGCATGGCACCATGCCTCAGCAGCACCAAAAGGAACCGTGAAAATCAGCAGGCTCTTGGCTCTAGAAAGGTGTATCATCCACTTGCACCAAATCAGGCTAGTTATTCCTTTTCGAAAAAAGAGATCTTATCACGAGTCCATGAATTATGAGCTTGGCCCTTTCTCAAGAAAATGCCATGGAGAAGATCTGAGAAATGAGGAATACCTAAGACGCATTGCTGTTTCCACGAAAACTCTCTTCCTGTGATGTGATGCTCATTATGACTATGACCAACATTAAGTATTTTTCAGATGGATTTTCTCGGAGACAATATTGTAACTTCTCAATTTTTTCAAGAAATACATAAATAAACGAATAAACTCCTTATACCATACTTGTGACTTAAATTTCATTCATTATGATTACTTCCACTCATTTTTGGTAGTTTGAAGTGACGTAAAAAGTTTTATGAAAAGGTCCGGGCATATATAATATTACAATAGTAGGCTGTAGGCATGCTATTTGTTTTGGGGGAAATGAACTTGGACAGATAAGCCTACATATTTTATGACAGCCTAAAACGATGATGTCACCTATTGAGCCGCATCTATATAATATTATGTGAATTCGATCAACCAGATTGCGAGTTGGAGTATTGTCAACAAAAATAAAAAAATGAAGAGTTTTTTCGTTGTCATTGTCACAATTGACACTCCATGAGGATGAGGTCACGGTTGAATATTTTTTTCCAGGATAGTAAATGCATATTATAAATATAACAATTTTTTTGCATTCTTAATTCATTGATGAAATCCAAACTCTTGAATGAAGCGCTTAGATCATCACACAACCATACAACCATGCAATGAATGAAGTAATGAATGAATGAATTACCTATTCATTAACATATTTATAGTATCGATCTGGCTCCTTTCTGAGTCATGTGTAGACAATTAAATTGTCCGAATCCAATCAATCACATCACTATAGTACATCCGATCATCGATGCCTCACAGAATTTTTTGTTGCATTTTTTGTAGCTGTCGTAAAGGTCAGTAAATATACTCCTTCATGATAATGATAATCGTATTTAATTGGAATGGAATGTGCAAACGAAGTGTATTTATGTGTATCGCAGCTTGCATTGGTTTGTCTCCTGTCATGACATCATCTTTGCATTCCGATTCCTGTTGTCAGTCAATATGTGCTCAGTGGTTGTACTTAGTTGTAATCATCTTCTTTGTTCATTTCACGCAAATACTGAAATCAATGAACTCATTCTATACACATGTTGAGTAAATAGTGCGTACAAAATAAACAGCAAAAAAATTTTTTTGTTCACTCATTCTCCTCAGAATCAATCTAACGCACGCATTCATTACAATGCATGTATGTACATACCTACCCACTACCCACGCATGTATTCTTTGCTAATTAATCAATTGTGTCAGGCTCTTATCCCATTAACGGACTACCACTGCGCTGGAAGTGGACCTTTGTCATGTCATCGTCATCATATGTAGTTTCAAAGGAAGAAAGAAGAGAAATTCCTCCTGTTTTTTGGCTTTGTGTTGACATTGCATGTGCAAAGCAAATAACCTCGGGATATTCTCGAATTCACAAGCACATGTTCATTTTTTCATGCTACTGCATAATTATTTTTCCCCTTTATTTCATCGTTTCTAGCTTCCTGATTTTCCCCGGCTCATTCATACAAATTACAATTATAATTATAAATTAGTTTTTCTGCGTAGGAAATTCCTAGCAATTAGTTCCGACCAGCGCAGGAAATCATTAAATATGAATGATGATAAATTACTTTCACAGAACAAATTCAATTTTCCCTTTTACCGATAAAAAGTACCATGTATAGCGTAATTTTTTCTTGGTAAAATGTGTTTTTCAACAGAATTCTGTCCTAAAGCATCTGCCTACTGAGGAACAAGCTGAACTACCTAATTTCGAATTTTTGTAATTTGTGTTTGAAGAGAAGCATTACATCTTCCTTTTTCCTGCTCAACACAACACCTTAATTGCAAGGGAGGTTTGTATGAAGCCATTTTGTAGATTGAATGAAAAATGATGTGAAACACTCCTCCAGGTAATTTTTTTCCTAATGTAACTCTTTTCTACCAATCTGAATCGAACATGTTTATGTTGTTCCCAGTATTTCTTGTTTTTTTCCTGTGTGTGGATAATGATACGACAGGCTGACGAGAGTTATAATTTGATGATTAATGGGAGCCTACCCAGCAATCAACCCTTGTAATGAGATAATTACGAGGAAATTGCCACTTCAGCAGCGGTGAGCAATTGACACTAACATCAAATTAATCACGGACGTTTAGACACATCTGTCTGACCCAGAAGAATAGTAGATGCTCTCGGAATTCAGATCATATAAAGGTCCAATAAACAAAAGGAAGGATGCATTCGTTGTAGGTGGTCATCTCTTCAAACGAAAAACTTTTACTTTTCACCACCGCCATTCTCATCGCCACAATCTGCAAACTTGTAGCGTAGCTGATAAGAGACAAAGACAAGCGATTTCACATAAAAAGTGCCGATTCAAATTTATTCAGTAGGTAAAATGCTGTTAAATCCACTCTAATTTGTTGAGATCTCTCTGATGATGATGACGAAGAAGGAGAAGGAACACGCGACAGCGCATCTTTATGGAGTAAACGCTTCAAAAACAACTTTTCTTGCTCAGCGCTTCTAATTTCATATGTATTTATGTATATTCGACTGCTTACTTAAGCGATTAGGAATCCTGACTACCCTTAAGTGACAAAAAAACTTGAAGTTGAAATGGTTTGGTTTCGATTTCATTTATTTGAACGAAAAATCTATCAAGCGGCCGACAAACACAAAGTGACCAATCCAAAGGTAATTCCACTTTTCTGTGTTCGGAATACAGTCTGAAGAGAAGAAAAAAACAAATCGTTTTCTAGACAAAAATGGGTGTGTTTTTTGACAATTTGCTGAATTATTCATATTATGGCAGCAAATGTTTAAATAGGTAAAAAGTGTACAATCAGCTAAGCAAATTCGACCGACCGACCGAGCACTATGAGTGCAAATACATTTTTTTCTGTCTAAAAGTTGAAATAAAAATTCTCCTTAAAATAATGAATGCCGGTCTGCCCCTACTCCATAAATAAAATTTAGACGATGTGATCCGACCTCCTTCAATGGAAAAAGAAGCAAACATTCAGGAATTCTAAATAAAGTACATATTACATTGGCTATCAAGCACACCAAAAATAAAAAGGACGATTCGAATGAAAGACATGCTCTAGTGAAAAAGTAACGTAAAGTAATGTATAACAATGAACGAAAACCAGCAATAAAAATTATAATGATAATGTGATTAACAAACTAGGCAAATTTGCTAGTCAAAATTTATGGGCTGAAATGACAAATGGAAAGAGCCGGTGCAAAATAAACTTATTTATTATGCACAACTCCTACAGTTTCAAAATGATCCTCACTGAGCTAACCACTTTTCGCCGCTTATTTAAAATCCCACAGATTCAGAATCATCTTTTACCTTCCCGTGTGCATGTAGGTATGTCTGTATGACAGAAGGTCACGTAATCAGCGAAAAATTGTGGAAAAATTTACAAATTACATACAAATCCACCAAACATCACCACACAAATCAAGAGGAACATTGTTTTTTTTCTCTACAGAACATCTCCTCAAAGACTATTGAATGACAGGTACGTTTTCTTTGTACTGTCGTGTCATGTAAAAACAAATGATGGGATTACACAAAATTGCTATTTTATTCTACTACTAGTTCACAACTAGTCCAGCTGTAGATTTCCTTGACCATTTGAAAATACAAGGGTTTTCTGATTGCTAATTTTTTTTTGAAGAAAACGTCAATCACGCAATCAATGTAGTCATAGTAGTTTAATGGTGGTGTTCTAGTATCTTCCTTGGAAATCCTTGAAGTCTACAGGAATTCTTTGTAAGAAAGAACCATTAGCATAATTTTTGACTAATTCTGCGATTGTGTGAGTGCGTGTGTGCGATGATGAATCAGAACAGATTCTATATTATTGTCATTCATATCTACTTGTTTTCTTTTCCCCCTATCAAAAGCAACTTTTTGTTTCCTAAGGATTTAGAAGGCGGCTATCGCAAATTTGAGTAATGGGTTAACATTAATTACACACTAATCTGGACGGGACATGACACCTTCAGAAACACATCCTGACTCCAGACTAACTAAACTATTGACAGTTCTTAATCCATAAATCCAATTCGCATCCATTTTCATGACCATTAAATATTGTAACAGCGACACCTCTTCTAATAGTAAATCGGTGTTGGATTGATTGCATCTAGCCTTGAGAAATATTATATTCTATTATAGTAGAATCTATGAAAGGAAAATCTATCTAATCGTTTCGTCTTGTCAACATAACTCATGCAAACAACATTTTACTCCGGCCCTGGTTTTCTTAATTTTTTTTCAACAAATAAAATCAGTAATAGTAATAATATTCAGAAGAACAGCAATATACGTCGCAAAAAGTTGTAAGAACATTTGCTATTATGACGTGTGCGCACATCTTTAATTATGAATGCGTCAAAAACAATGTCTACCGAAATCTTTACGATTCTCGCTAAAAAATTGTATAACTCTGATTAGTTCATGGCATGTTGTGCAAATTATCATGCATAATGATCGCAACATTTACTTACTTCATTCATTCAGTTTTGTTGGGAAAAAAAGAAAGAATATTAACCATGCCATGCCATGACGGACGACGAAACATGAAAAGTTATTTGTCATTGTTGAGTGGTGAGTGAGTGAGGGGATCTCAAATTTCCACATGACTACTACTACATACTACGTGCTATATGTCATTAGGATAAATATTACGATTGTTTAGCTGTGTTGTAGTACATGCATACATAATACTAACAGTAACAGCAAACTAGCTAGTCACTTCGTGATTGAATCAATGAAAAAAATATAAATCTTGAAATGAAAAAAAATCTTTGAATTCCCTAACGCTGCTGTGTGTGTTGGAGGACATAGGTACGTTATTTACCATTGATTATTATGCAGTATGAAGTTAATTTCCTCTCACAACAAAAACTTTTTTTCTACGTCAGAATAGAAGGAAAAAACAATGTAAATATTTGCAAGGTAATTATCAAAGGAATCACAGAGCATTTCTCATCATCATCATCTACATCTTATATAGAGTCTTGGAGGAGGATAATATTTCAGGTGAAGAAGTCCTTTGCATATTTTCTAATTTTAAATCTGGGAGAGCTGAACTTGGAAAGCCTCTCTTCGTCTTCAAGTGTTCTTGGTATTGGCAAAGAAATCGAAAAGCGTAATCGTATTCACTGCTAAAATGATATAATTAACTGTTTTTCATCCATGATATAGTAGGTATTTTTTTCCACAGTAATTCACTTTTGGAAAGTCCCAACGTGGGAAATTACAATACGAACCCATCATTGACTGGACTGTGGTAATTTCAAGTAACTTTAGATTGGAACTCCCACATTGCTTTCAGAACACCCAATATAATGCGCAGATTCATATTGCTCATCATCATCCTGGATTTTACGCGTTCTTTTTTGGCGTACGTGTATTACCATTACCTGTAAGATTCTGTGGTTTTGTATGGTGACGCATGACGTATTGAAAATGCAATTAAGTTATGTAATAATATGACTATGACACATTCAATGAATCGATATCAATCCAATTTCCCAAATTAACCGGAAAATTCCTTTTCACTTCGCTGTTCCATTTTGGGAAGCAATGAGCGGTAAAAATGGACAACAATGAGGCATTTCCGATGTCCATTCAACTTAATCTCTTTCATCTTTTCAGTTACTTCTCCGAAATTTTTTTTGTGTGGAGAAAAAAAAGACGACGAACAGTAATAATGACCAAACCTTTTCACAGATTCCAGGGAAAATCATTTTTCTTTTCGGAAAATCCTGAATAGAAGTAGAAAAAAATCGCTTGGGAATTCTTTCTTTTTCACTGTTTGTAACGTCGGAGCATGTTCTGTATTTTTTTTTCTTTTATTTTTTTCCAAAGGTATTGCTGTTCGATAGATGGATGACTCTATTAAAGCAGACAATTTGACAAAGTACGACTTCACACATCATTGTTAAAATTGTCCTCTGAGTAAAAGCAGCTACGTAGGTATGTTTTTAAACCCAAAGTTGATTCGATGTGATGTAGATGTATGTAGTAGGAAGGGAGGGAACAAAAGGCCAAAAGTATTTTCTGCTATTTTACTATCTTAGCACGGCTGCCTGCAATGGTTCTGGTTGGATGGATGTATTTTGGCTTTCATACTTGAATTTTTGTGTACACAATCAATTCAATCCAACTAGTCATCCATCTGTACCTACCTACCAGCTCGAGTCTCGATTTCTTCGTAAGTAAGAATTTTTTTGTTCGTTGTCTTGTTCAAAGTCACAAGCTGAAAACCGCTCTTGCACTAGTGCACTTCAAAACATATTCTCGAAGAAGATTGCATGAGGCACATGACAATTGCATCCAGCTTTTACCAGTTCAAATTGATGGAGTGGTGATGCAAGGAAAAAAATGTGTCGCAAATAGTTTGGATCAGACATAATAAGATCATTGATTAGACCGACGACGACATGAAACATTCCGAGAAAAAAATACATTGAAATGAATGGAGAGAGAATCTTCCCGGAAAGAAGACGTCGCAGGAATTTCGGTGATTTGAAAGAAATAACGATATTAAATTACAATTAAAGATTACAAATACTGATAAAATATATGGGATATACAATTTAAGTAGCCTCTGATTACCCCAGATCGTTTACGATCATAGTTGTAAGAGAAATGAAATGATGCATTCAAAGAATAGAATTCAGGTAGGTAGGTTATTCAGATATTTCAGTGTTAGAAAGAGAAAATTCCAACTCACCATTTTCTAGATCAGCTCTATTTGCAGTGGTATAGACTCTTGGTGGAAGGTCCTGAACACGAACTTCTTTACTCGAACACTGGTGGTACAGGCGAACGGCTCTTTTGTTTATGTTTCTTGAAAAGGATTTTGTGGAGGTGGGAAAAGAGGTAGTTGCTGGTTGCCACTGCAAGGAATCTATTGACGATTGAATCCTCAACGCGTCTCTCCTAAGCGTCCCTTCCACTATCATCGACTGCTCGATTTGTCCGTTCGTTCGTTCGTTCAATTCAATTTGTTCCATTTTTGGTAGAAAAAAGTATCCCATGCAAATAAAATGAAAAGTTGAAATAAGAGCATTGTTATTAATTTGTGTATCGAATATCCAAAAAGGAGTCTCTGAAATAATATACGTTTGCATGAGCGAAGCGAGACAGAAAAAAACTTTTTTTCGAAATTAAATGGAGGTGGCCTTTCCCCTGTCTCTGTGTTTTTTAAAAAGTTTTTCTCAAAGCATACCTATCTATCTCCGTGCTACTAAAAATCACTTTTGTCATATGTCAACCCCAAACCATAAAACGAACTCAGGTAATTTTTAGCTCTCATCTCATTCAGGAAAAAAGTGGTCTCGTCTCTTTTTTTTATGTAACGACGACGGCCCCGCTGCTGCTGGGCTTGAATTCCATGAATGAAACAAGCTTGGGCAACGCAACAACGACAAAAAATATATACATCTAAATCGAAACCATGACTCTATCTCATAATTCATTCCTTCTCTTAAGAAAAGGAAGCTCTCGGACGTGGAACGAAAATGCCACCTACGTCGCGCAATTTTTCATTTTACCTACCCTTTGAGAAAAAAAATCGCGTTTTCCTCAGGATTCTGAGGCGATTTTTTTTGGCAAACTTGTGAGTTGGTTGAAAAGGACAATTATGATTTTTTGAACAGAGTCGTCGAGCTACCTGAGTTTACAAGATTCTCTCATACTTGAAGTTCAAAAGAGTGAGATCTTTTTTTTGCTGACGACGGCTCTAAGGTCATATAGTCGATCATCATGATCATGATCATCATCATGTGAATGGCGAAATGAATATATCAAAAATTTCGAGTGAATGAATACCTACGAGGGTGGCTAAAAGCTACGTTTTAGAATCGCCGTGAACAAAGTAAAGACGCCGCAAACAAGGGGCTACTACTACCACTACTACGGAACACAAAGGCATTAATAATATCTTGTGTACATAAAACATAATATGTGGAGCTCTATAAACCGGTATTTGGCATGCCAAGGGACATTATGCTAATGAAGTAACTGGATAGACATCGTTTTTTAAATAATAATAATAACACGACTCAAAAAACGTGTAATAATTTCAAACTGTGGAATCACCCTTCCTTACCTACTTCACTACTGTCCTGTCACCTGCCTAAAACTTGCTATAGCTTTTGCAAATACTAAATACATGCCTCTGTATCATTCTCAATCTAATCTGAATGACATGTAGTTTGGTGATATATCCACTGTTTTATTGTTATCTCATAAAATTTATTGATTTTTTTTCTTTTCAATCACAATACAAAAACATATTATTGAAAAATATTGAAAGTTCATCGATGAAAAAAAAAATTGAAGACTGACTGCATTTTGCTTTTCCTGCACAAACCCTAAGTAATAGTTCCGCACATCAGTTTCATTGAGTCCTTTTCGCAAAAGCTACCAGTATTTAGGTATTCGAATGGTATCAAGAAAAAAATATTGGGGACAAAAAAATCAAAATTTTTCGTTATCTTTAATTTAATGATTGTATCTGCAATTCTTTTGATAGTAAATTTTTGTCTAGAGGGGTAAGAGTCGACGCATTGACACGATGACGACGACGACGACACAGGTACTATAAAATAAAACTAGGCGAAAACTCACCCCACAACGTGTATTTGAATTGTCGTAAAAAGTACCAATAATAAATAAAAAAGAAATCAGGGTTATGCTAATGCAAGCGGTAATGAACCCAACCTTTTGCCAATCAGACCAATAATACCTAATACTCTGCTCTGCTGGGAGTACAATTTCGAATAAATGAAGACTCGAAGTCGAAGTCGTTCCTCACAACACCTTTTAGATTTTCGACGATTCTCGTTAACGTACATAATATGTACTTTTTATTTCGGGATGAGTGTAAATTTAAAACGTGTCAATAGTATGGCAGACAGACACTTTGTGTGTAGAATTTTTTTTCCTTTAGAAAAAAACTGGCTAGTGCCGGTATGGTATGGAATCTTTCCAGAAATGCCAGAATCAACTACTTCACCATCAATCTTTAGCAACAGCTCTTGTTTGAGAATTAAAGCTGACATTTATGGCTTAAATTAAGATTTTTATTGGTCAATTATTTTCCCTTGGATGCAGTCGAATAAAACTCCTTAATTAAATATTTTGCCTCAATTAAAATAAAGTAGGAATAACAACTAAAATGTGTATGCTTTAGTATGGCTCGGGGTTCTTTGCCAAAAATGGTTACATCATCGCATTGCTCGCAACACTACAATTCTCTATTTATGAGATAAGATTCACTACCCTGACCCTATGTATGCCGTGAATTATTTCATTATTCCTCAAACAATGATGATAAGCACATAAAAAGTTTACAAGATGCCTTTTCGCACAAATTTTATCTTCCAATGAAAACAATGTAATCATTATATTAAACATAACTATAAACTTGCTAAAAACTACAATATAGGTAAAAAAATATATGTATATATATTTCACATACCATGACGAGGACGATTATCAATTGCAAACAAACCAATAGAAACCTGTGAAAAGAAACAATGAAATCATATTTAGTTTTAACAAGTCACGCATGAAAACTGTGTGATAAATTATCACGCGAGGAAGGAATCATTTAATTCTTTTATAAAATATTATAAATGCTATTTTTAAACTTTTGCCATCATAACGTCTATTTCTAATTTAATAGCAAAAATAAATTCACAGGTCGGTTATTTTAAAAAAGAATATCAAAGTCGAGTGGAGTGTTCGAGTGTCAACGTTTTCTGGATCGACGAATTCTGCTTTCATGGGCACTTAATAACTACCTACTTAGGCTAGAAAGGCAAGGTGAAAGATAGATTGTCTAAATATACTCCTGTCAAAAGATTAAAAAAATTTTACGACGTCACATAAAAAAGTCAAAGAGTATAAATGCAAACAGTCACTAAACGATTTTTTTGTGAAACAAACATAAAGTGATGGAATTCAAGTATTTTTAGTCGTAAAGATAAGTGGCTCTAAAAAAAATTTAAGATAATTTTAATAAAGCTGTCAGACAATTTTATTAAAAGGGAACTGTTTTTACAAATACAATTAAATGCTTTTTTGTGTCGACTTTCTCGAAGGGAATCGATAGTTTCTCGCCAAAGATATGATAAAATGTTTGATATAAATTGTGTAAACATAATTATGAAAACAAAAATCAGCACATGTACAGCTCTTAAATCCCCTAATTTTCTCCTTACTTCCAGTCTCAAATCGCAATACGAAAAAAAATTTTCTGAGAGAAAATGCAAGCAAAAGTGCATGACAAAAAAAGTAAAACCGGTTTTCAGTGAGCAAGAAAAGAAGAAGAAATAAGTACAAAATTCCGCTTTTACTTGAAAGTGATGACATGCGTAAGAGGAGAAGATATTTTTTCAGGCAAAAGAGGAAAAGCAAGGATATTGGATTGGATTGTGAGTGAACTCACTCACTCTCTCAGGCTAAGCTAGCTAAACGGGGAGTACGCGCTCAATAAAGAAAGGTGTACAAGGTATAAAAGCGTCTCTCCATCATCAAAGCGTATCGAATTTCAAAGCATACCTGCGTAGATTCATACGTATGAACAAACAAATCTCTCAATTCATACAATGACAAATGCCAGACCGAAAAAATTGGATCATCATCATAACTTAGTCAACACCACCATTCACGGGCTCCTCTTTAAACTTGAGATTTTTTTATTTAGTTTAAAAACCAGCTAAAATATTATTGTGTGCTCTTCATCTTCGAACGAAAAAGTTCATTCTCATCGTTACCGCACCGCACCAAAACCACACCACTGCATTTATTTGCATCTGCTACAAAAGCCTGATGATGATGAACGGATAATAGATGATGATGCGGTGAACACGAGCAACTGCAACTGTCGGGGTTCTAGAGTCGTTCATGTAACAAAAGATTTATTGAAAGTAAACGAAATGTTTGAAGCAAGCGCAATAAGAAGAGCAATAGCCCCCTTGTCATTTTTTCGACATTCCTTCACCTGGTCAACTTCTGTGTTAGGACAGGAGGAGACAGAAGAGCGAATGAAGAACAACTTAATTTTTTTTCTATCCTATTTAAATACTATACAAGCACCAGCACAAAAATAGTTCACTACTCATCAATTAGCTCGTCACAGTAGGATCAGGAGAGCAATATTTTTTACGACTCTTTAAAAGGAGAAGTTGCACAGGATTTATTGTCCTTTATCAAAAAAATATGCGTCTTGCACAAATCATTTGATGCTCTCCTCATTGAGTTTATTGAAGGCGTAATATGTAACGTATGTAAAGTAATTATCTCACAAAAATCACACTGGATCCTAATTTGAGGGAGTATGCGGGGCACAAGAGCGCAATTGATGGACCACTTGAAAACTGCTTCCTTGATTCTTATCGGTCACTAGCAATGAATTAGTTACGAGCTTCTTCTTCTTCAAAAGGTCTTTCCGAGGTGTAATTATTGGACTACTAGGTAAACGCACCTAGAGCTATAATACACTTGATGAAGGCAAAAAAATAGAGATAGAGAGAGAGCAAAATGCCGTTTTTATAGACTATTTAATCAGGTACAGCAGTTCAGGTATTACAAGTAGACGACGGCAACTCTCCGGCTGTTAATGATACTACAAATAAATAAATAATTAAGTATAATATGAAAATGCATGCGAGAAACAAGTTGAAAAAAAATAACAAAAACAAGATTTTTTTATATTGTGGCTTTTTGGTAATGTTATCACCCAAACGGCCATCCTGTCATTGACTAGTGAAGCATGGCGAACAGTCGAATTTTCATGCTCCTCGTCGATGAGATGATCAAGTCTACAATATTTTTTGGGCGGTCACAACAGAGTTCTTCTTGTCTCCGCACAATTTTTTTTATTTTGTAGCTCTCCATTGAAAAAATATATATTGTACAAGAATAGAATAGACCTGACACTGAGGAGCCACCACCACCACCATCATCATAATCATCATCAACCACCCTCCAAACATGCCTTAATAATCATCAATACATGGTCAATAATAATGCGACTGCCGAAAATATAAAGATTAAAAAGCAACGGTGTAATTGCATGGTTTGATGATGATGATGATGATTCTAAAAGGATTATTATTAAATGGTATGAAAATGATGAGAAAAATGATTGTTTTCTTCGGCAAGAAAATGAGGCGCTCTTCTAGCTCTGACTCTGACTCTGGCCTGGCGCTGCTGATATATTTTTTTTTGTCTCGTGCCTTACGTCTATACGTCTGTCCATCCCACTCTAGAAACTTACACCGCTTTAAAAGTTTCAGAGCGACACAAAAAGGAGGGAAAAAAATTGTTACGGTAATAAAAATGCAAATATGTGTGTATTATCCCATTATCATTATCATCATCATTTTTATCGTGATGACGCGGTGTAAGTCTATTTGTAGTTTTTGAACCTCTTCAAAATAATAATAATAATAATCTTTGCAACAACAACAACAGCAGACTCGTTCACCAGCGCAAACATGATATTTAATTTTTTTACTTGTGTGTGGTATAAAAATTGGCTTGGCGTGTGCCCCTCAATATAAGGGCTTTCGTCGTGCATTCTTGTGGACGAATTCAAGTCAAGAGAGACGATTTCCCTTTCTCTCTCTCCTTCTCTCGCGTGCGATGACTGAATGTTTGTCTGCTGGTCAATTGTTATGATCAAGTTTGAAGAAAATTGTGGTTGCTTGCACATTTTTAGCATCGAAAATGGAATCATTATTACGCTAGGACGGTGCGACTTATTCCATAGATGGGAGAAGTGAAGTCGTCATGACGTCTGCGATTATCATTAAGGCAATTTCGGCCAAATAAGACATTAAAAACGATCATATTGCTTAGGAGCTTTGTATCTATTTCGTGCGTCTTCTGTCGAGGTAACCTTATATCCCTGTGTATTTTCTTGATATGTAATATATTCCTGTAGACTCGTATACTGTTCATGAACCCAGAGCCCAGTCATTTGGAAAGGAAAAGATTAGGGATATAGGTATGCTAAAGGGATGATTCCTATTTAAGATTTGTATTGTCACCTATAATTACAAAAAAAATTTGCATGCAGCCTAGAATTTTAATGAGCGCTCTCTACGAGTTTTACGAAACCTATTTCTATCATATAAAGTGTAAACAAATTACCAAGTGAAATATTAGAAAACGTAAAAAAATTTTATAACATAGACCATGTCTCCTTAACGCCTTAGTCTGTCTCCATTAAAATAATTAGTTTGTTTTACGTAAAATCGTTTTATTGGAATCGCCCCTTGAGGCGATGAAAAAGACTTGTTTAATTGCAGTTTAGAGGATTTTATAGGAATACATCTTTTTTGCCGCATTTAGTCTTTGGAATCGCAAATTTATTATGCAAGGCTTCCAAAAAAGGATGATTTCTTAGGATGCATGGATTATGCAAATTACTCTTGAGTATCAGTAATCATATTGGATTTGTTGCTGCAATAAAAAAATCTCGAGAATATTTAGAAGAATTGAGACATTAGCTAGACGAAATATATTTTTTCCGCTGGCTATGAGGATCAGACAGAAGAAGAGGTGTTGGAAGAAGATTCATAATGTAGGTAGTGACAAGGAGGAGGATCCCATTGCAAGTTTAGATTACCACTTTATCTGATCCTGATGACGGCGTAGCCTCCTTTCCTAAGTGCAAACAACTTTTTAGCGTAATTAGTTTTCATCGAAACGAAACACTAATTTTTTTGCCGACTGACTCCACTCCACTCTTTCCTCGTAAAGTACAGGAATCGAATAATCGCATCGAATCATTGGAGCCAAAAATGAGTAATTTATGATTTTTCTTTTAACAATTAATTTTTTTCCTCTCCCTTTCTGTCCGGTTTTTTCTTCTCTTTTGCTGAATTTCTGAGCAGAGCAGTTGCATTTCATTTGTAGCATTTGGTTGTTTTTTTTCTTTGATTACTAATCTGTCATGACACAACAGAGCAGCATAAAAATTTCTCTTTCTATTTGCTCAACAGGCCAAGACTAATTGCTCACTTTAGGCGAACAACAAGAGCATCAATGGGAGTTACATGGTTTCCACTTAACAACAATGCAAGAAGAAGAGATCGCCATCTACGAATGCATACCTATTTAATGTGTGTGGGGAGAATGTTCGAGGAAAAGACCGATTTTCCAGTCAACTGACTTTTTTTGATTTCCCAATAATAATTTATTTGATTAAGGTCTTTATTCCGTTTCCAACGCCGAAAAAGGGGAAGCAAACAGCCGGAGCAACAGCTATTCATTATTCGACATGATTGTTACACCATTGTGAATGTTATCTAACTTTTTTTGTACTCCTGATGAACGTTCCCGAATATGGGTAGCGTTTACAACAACAACAAAAAAAGAGAGAATATTATGCCTATTTTATGCCGTCATTATTCCATAACCACATGCCAGCTCTTATTAAAAGGCGAAGGAAAAAGAAGATGATTGAGCGGAAAGGAGATGAAAGCTCACCTCAAAACCACAAAATGAGCAGCAGCAGCAGCAATAGCAATGCAATCGCATCAGCGCCTTTTTATTGTTGTTATTAACCATATTAATTCCTTCCTCTTCTGCCACTACCCAGCAACTGTCCTACACCTAGAGCAGGATTGAATTGAATCATTATGACATATTCCATGAAAATGCAATGCTGGAGCAGTCAGTCGGTATTCGGAAGGTAGTGGTAGAGGTGGTGGTGGTAAATAGGTAGCGGTAGGGCAAATCCCTTTCCCCTCTTCCCGACTATACGAGCCAAGCCACAGAACTTTCAAACTTTTCAAGTTTGTTTGTACGAACCGAAATGTCAAGATGAAGGACGTGTGTATTATATTGTGGCAGATGAGAGATGTACGAAAATAAGAGTGTTATTACTTAGTAGAAGTGCATCTGTTTATTCCCAAACAGCATGCGCACCGCACCAAAAAAAAACTCCAGGAAAGACCAGGCCAGACCAGGAAAGGGAACCGATTGTGAGGAGACTATTGAATGGAAGTGGTATAAAAGTGGCCCATCATCACTACCATCACCATCCTCCTTCCTTCATCTCTACCTAATATACAAAATGCAACCAAGAAATGATACATGGTTGGATGGCTTGGAGGAAGAAGCATTTTTTATCGGAATTATGTATTACAATAGATGCTCAATAGCTCAATCCTTTATGATGAATTTGTTTGTTGTTTCAGCCGAGAGGAGGATGAAGAGGGAGGGAAAAACATTGCAATGTATAAAGTAAAGGGATAAAAAAAGATCTAAACCCTTTCACAGGCTAATCACTGTTAACAAGCTCATATAGCACAAAAGCCACAGCCTAAATAAAATAGAAAGGTGCAACCCCATGAATCATTTTAATCAAAATGCAAAGTGACGGTGCATCACAAACAGGAATTATCAGATAATGCTTAAATTCAAAAGAGAGATGATTCTTTTAAGAGGCAGGAACACAAACCAAACCAAACCACTTCAACTTA
Organism: Seira ritae; assembly: GCA_027744415.1. Classification (NCBI taxonomy): domain Eukaryota; kingdom Metazoa; phylum Arthropoda; class Collembola; order Entomobryomorpha; family Entomobryidae; genus Seira; species Seira ritae. Next base: position 21,050 of record JAHZNI010001952.1, on the reverse strand, counting down.
AATACAATGAATACATGTGAAAAAGGATTTTTGAATCGTGCGTCTCACCCGCTGGAAGGAAAAAAAACTTTTCACATGAGATTAGCACTGACAATAGAATAGATGCGCCTTTATTTATTGGAACAAATGCTATTATTAGGAGTGTTATATATTATTATCTTTCATTGGGATCAAATTACACAAGAAAAGTTTTAATCCGATCCAATCATTTTCCCAAATATATCATCGTTAAAAAAACTCTCTCATGAATGGGGTGAAAGTATGTAGCTGACAAGTTGCATTTACATACATACGTACATACATAGGCGAGCTAGTTCTCATGATCATTGGGTTGGCCTAGTCGGCTGAAGATGATGTGATGATGACTTAATAAGAATCATAAAAGATAGATTCCCATTTTCATCCATATTATTTTACTATTTATGTAGCACTTGGAAATGTGTAAAAATACGATAATTTTAAATGTGGTGTGGATGTAGTAGATGCACTGACCTCCTCCTCCTCCTTTATGCATCTTCATTTAGGTAATTTAGTAATAAAAAAGTGTGAAGTTGCTTTGTTTTGATGAATAAATTTAAGCTGACTTGTTCGAGGTGTTACGAGGTTGATTATCTCTCTCCGCCGTGTACAAAGGGGTGGTAACAAAACACTACAGGCTTGTTTTCAACTCGAGCTTAAAAGCGGAACAACTAACTACTCCTACTACTCCACTCTCGAAATAGAAAATAAATGCTCTTTCAAAAGACGTTTTCCCTCTTTTAAAAATGTGTTCCTACTCCAACCAGTCGTTTTACATCGTTTTTATCAAGAAATTTCATCAAATTTACTGGAGAATTGTTTGATGGACTATGGAGGAGAGGAAGAGGTATTGTTTCAGGTGTTTATATGGTAATGCATTCCATAATTCAAATCAACAGATAAGCCAAAGGCGCTTTTTTCATGTCCCGTGATCCATATCAGAAGAGGGTAGCGACTCACTGCTGCGGTGCTGTTCTGTTGCAATGCCAAATAAGACATCTTACTTAAGTACCAACTTCTCTTCTCGGTTGCCGCAATCATTAAAACAGTTTTTTTTCATAATCTGACTGAGCTGAGCTGAAGGCGTACTTTTCTGGTGGTAAATATCATGCTGATTTTTTTCACTCCAAACTAATTTATTTCTTCCGTGTAGTGTAGCCTTTGCGATGTGTTAACGACTCACTTCACTTCACAATTACACTTCTCTGAAAAAATAATCACGAGCATGCATGATTTTTGCTTGTAGGGTTTTTTCCTCGCGATATGATGATGGCTTGTTAAGAGCAAACCGTGTACTAGATCCCTTAATAACTTTTAATAGGTAATTAAATTACTCACTCAGTTTTATGACGAGTGAACGAATCAAATTGCCGTTATGTATAATGAGCGTCCTTGAAGTACATACACACGTTGCGGCATGGCGGCGGCTATCTAAAAGAATTGCTGATGTGATAGGCAACTGATTTATTTTTTACCTGCAAAGATTTATGAGCCTTGAATCAAGTTCTGCGTTGAAATGTGCACAGCGACTAGAGGAATATGTTTAAGGCATCTTGGCCATCCCTAAATTCACATTTTTTTAAATTTTTAAATCCTTCATTTTCCCTAATAAAAAGAAACGCCTGGTATACAACTGAACTTCGTCGTGGTGGCCAATCCATGGCCGTTACAGTTATGGAGGTTGCAGGAGATTCAACATTCAACCGAATAATTATTGAAAAAACTGGAGCAAATATTTCGGCGAACTATTGTAAGGAAAATAATTATTGTAATAATAAGGATAAGGTTCTGAGTAGCGAAGACTGAACGCGAGTCTAAAAGATTATTAGCTTGAGCTCTCATCTATGACATAGCTATTAACAAAGTTTACCTCGTCATTAACAAGCGGTCTTTAACATATATCTATAATTAGAGGGAAAATGATGATTCAATAAGGGAAATGTCGGTTCCTTCGTGGAAGGCTCCCTTCAAATTATTCTGTTTACGTTTTGTATTATTATTATTATTATTGCTACAATGAATTGATATATGTAATTCATGTCTTCAAAAGCAAAAATCATTTTCCTCAAATAATTTATATGATTATTGTCTAACTAACTGCTTCACTGGAAATCGGTTCCTTTCTTGGGAAGAAGACGATGATGCACGCGAGAGCTCTTGCTTGATTTAGAGCTCCAGATTATACAATTGTAACTGGGTGTTGGCGACGTTAAACGAAGTATGTACATACATAGATAAAAGAGTGCATAATATTTAGGGAAGGGTCAAGTCAAAACGAAAGACTAGCCTATAATTAAAAAAATCCCTTGGAAATGCTCTTCTCCTCTTTGGGATCTAAATATGCCGTTTTGTTTTCCCCTTTGCTTCTAATGGGTGCTAATTCTTGGTTGTTGCTCCAAATTCGAAAAGTAATAATTAATTTTGCATTTTAAGAGGCCCACCCAAAAGAGTATGTAAAATAGAGACTTCGGAACTGAAAACTAGGCAGGCAGACACTCGAAACATTTTCATGTCTTCATTTTTCCTCTTTCTCATTTCTCCAAATGAAAACAAATGACGTACTAATTGTTACAAAGTATTGTGTGGCTTCGCTTGGTGCATGGCATGGCATGGCATCGCATCGCTTTGCTTAAAAACTCGACCTATTAACTTAGGGAGCTGCCTTCTTTGAAATGTTACTTTTCACACAAATTATAGTCCTGGAGCTAGAGAAATTTGAGGAGTATGCTCTCGTGAAATGGTTTATTTCAGTTTCACATTTCATCTTATACGATGCGTAGGTATGTAAGCTGGTCGAGTCCAGGCCAGGGATTTCAGTTTTGACAGTGGTAATTGCAGAGCATACCTGGATTAAATGCATACTATGTACCATGCCATGGTGAAATTATCGGAATATTTTCATCATTCCGGCTTCCTCTGATAAAAAAGCATGCTTCGAGTGTGCTGTGAGGTCCATGGTGCAGTCGTTCAATGAACTATGATATTAATTACGTCCTTTGCGAACTGCTTACCAATTAGCGGTACATACCAAAACTGTTTTCTGAGAATCTCATTGTGCTTTACTGAAACACAAATCACAAATCAGATAATTGAAATCGGGAAGGCTTGTTTTTTTAGACTCCGTTTGGAAATTAAAAGCATTCATAGCTCTCACGTGAAGGATTGAATAACGAATTTTCATGGTTGGCTCTTACATTCCGTGTTCACATCACATAATATCATATCAGGCTATTTTTACCATAATTACATGAAAAGAATGTTGTGATTTGTACTCTTCAAGTTTCCCTATCAATTTGATTAAAAAGGTATGCATGTCGTATTTCCAATACCGTAAAGTATTAGGTATCTATTATTTGCCGTTGTAGCTCGTGACGCGGCAACAAAGGCTCGGCTCGTGTGCATTTTTTGTCTTATTTTTTTAATGGAATATCGAAGAGAGTGCATCTTACAATTAAAAAGATAAGTTTGGAATGCCTATCGAGATAGGGAGGTACTCAACATGGAAAACGCACAATATTCAAATAATAAATTGAGTACCTACTTCCTCGTTATCAATCAAAATGTGGTTTGGAATTCAAGTTGTTTGTTTATATTTTAGTAAAGTTTCCACTCGTCATTTGCATCGTCCGTCCGCCGGTAGTTTCTGTCACTGATAACTCCCTTACTTGATTTATGTAACTACTCAAATTATAATACCTAATATGATTGGTTGACGTGCTCATATATGCCACTGTGGAATTAAAACTTTACCTTTGAACAGATCTGTGAAACAAGTATGCATTGTTCACGCCTTCCAATGACCGTATACTTGAAAACCTAAGCCAGACCATACGTTTTCGAGTGTTCAATTAAATTGTCAAATTTGAATTCATAAGTCGGAACAGATTGCATATTTTCATGAGAAAATCACAGTAAATTGGGATATCGGGAAGTGCGCACTCGTCCAGATTCAATGTTCCAATGTCACCATTGACAATCGACACCATTGGAATGTTCCATTAAAGACATGCATCAATCATCATTATAACGACTGCACTTCACACGTGGACTTCATTGTTACCTAAATTAAGAGGTACATACTATACCCGTATTGATAAATAGGTACATGTATTAATTTCTCATGTCACCTGAATGGCAAATACCTACCATCGGGCCCGTTATCACTAAATTTCGCTCTATGCAAATTTAGTAAAATTTTGCAGAAGCTTCAATAGGTACTAAGTTACCTATCTAGTTCTGTTCTGCGCTGCTACTTGCAGGAAGCAATGGTTTTCGTGTCACAGTGGGTCGATTGATTGTAACTATTGTTATGGAAATCGAAGAATATTTTTCTGGTGGCATTAAAAAATATGTATATCGGCATGAAAATGTAGAGCTATGTAGTTGAAAGACGAACTCTTGCAGATTGTCTTGCCCTTTGGAATGCTTTAAGGTAAACAAGTATTTTTGCGACTGATGACGACGATGGCTTGTCGCTTGGACTTCGAGTTTACAGCGATGACATGAAATAAATCACGCGTATAATAAATCAAGAATTGAGAATTCTTGAAAAAAAAAACTTTTCTTCTTTACATCAGAATAATATATGTATCTGCTCTGCAGAGGTCCTTTAAATACACAAAGTACATACATACATACAATTGCACTGTCAAAAAATATTTTCATTTTCATACAATGTTTTTATTTTAATGTGATTATGCATTTCTTTTATTTCTCTTCCGAATCAGCCGGTGGTTGTATGGTGACATCTGATAAGAATCAAGAATTTTCTATTTTGCACAATGAAAAATGGAATTCACCTCAATATTATGACATGTTAATAGTAACAAGAGAAGAGACTAAACTAAAGAGTCAGTCATCTCAGTCATCATCATCTCTTTACAATTCATAATATCTTTAGAAATGACCGACATACATGAAATTAACAGAAAAAACGCAATAAAACCTGATGCAAAAGAAGTTAGTAAGTGACATCTGTAGAAAAATGATACGCTTGAATGAACGTGTCAACCTGAGCATTATATACTTGTAACTACTTCCACTGTTTCATAAAAATTATGCTGAAAATTTTTTTTACAATGAATTCCACTTTTGTACCCTGTTATTGTTGCCTTGTTATTCTCGTTGAATATCAACAAGAATATTTTTTTCTGAAACTATTTTTTTTGCGATAGATCTGTTCTTTTTGTGTTCAAGATGAGTGTGTTGTGTAGTGTGTGGATCACATTGGAATAAAAAAATGAAATAGGTAACAACTAACTACTCGTAATTTTTTTTTGGTCGGCTTGCTCAGCTACTCTTGTGTCATAAAGGTATACATAACAAGATTTGCAATTATATATGCGCCTCATTATTTAAAAGAAAGAAGAAGATGCACGTTGAGTTAAGTTCTTAAGGCTCTTATTGTTTGTGTATGTATTTATGTATATATATTTATTTCCCTGCGAGTCCATCCAGTTTTCTTTTTCGTGCATGTATGCATCTATGTTGAAGAGAGAATAATTTGCGCGCATCATACTTACATGTAAGTAGTATAATGAACTATTGAGTTGCCAATAGGAGTCATCATGATGAATATTTAATCGGGCGAACTTCTCGAGTGCAAAGCAGATTTCAGGCTACCCTCTGCGACAAAACACGAAAAAAAGTGTAAGTGAACCGAGAAGAATATATGAATGACAGACGGGAATATTGTAGGTACATAAGTAAAAGACGATGATGTGAAGGAACCAGAATTTTTAACAAAGAATCAGCTTTGATTTTTCAAAATCACACCATCATGATCATACCACCATACTACCACATCACATCATCTGAAAAAAAATTAATAGTGTAAATGCCAGGCCAGGCCAGGTAGCAAGGCTGAAATCTCAGAAAGTGAATATTTTGTATGTCTTTGACTTCTTAAACCTCTAGACTCTAGAAATTTTGCTTTCTTAAAAGAAATGGCACAAACTATTTAAGCTCGTTGCATTACATTTGTATTCGAGAAAGTTGAAGAGTATTAAATAAATCATCGTAAAGCGGTAGAATTGCAATGCAATGCAATGTAAACGCAACCAAAGTATTACGAACTTCATTTAAGACAAAAAAATGCATAATATAATCCCTTTTCATAATCAATGAGTTTAGATCGTAAAAACTGAAAAGCTGAACGCCAGGTTGAGTTGAACCATCATCTCCATCACATCACACATCACCTCCTCTTCCTTTCACAATCAACAACATTTCTCCACGCTTTTGTTTTGTGAGTCTCAAGTCTCGTCATGCGAAATACATTTTACAATGACACGTATGCAATGCAATGCAGTAAGTAGATATGTATACTTTTGGGTATACGGATCGATCATTCCTCCGGACTTTTTTTTATGTCCAATATTACTTAAAGAAATGAATGAGGGACAGGTGATACTCGAGGTTCGATAATGGAAAATAACAATAACAATCCCGAAAACGATTTTCATACACGAATGCTTACTCAATAGTCATGTTCATTGTTTAGTGCATATAATGATAATAATGATAAGCTAAATTCTTCTTTTAGCTCGATCCGCTTTATGCCTGCATTTTTTATCTTGCTGTTGCATTAATCCATAAAAAATGTAATTTATGTAGTGACCGGTTAACATTGTAGGAGTAATTTATGTTTATGCCTAGGTGACTATAGTTTTGTTTGTCTTATCTCTCTCCTTCTCTACTTTAGAAGGAAACGAAACTGTATTCAATTCAATATTCAGCCAGTCGCAGTCTGCCTGCCTAGTCCGCCAGCCAAGCCAGAGTCTAGTTACTGCTACTTTTTCATTTGTTAAAATAAATTTCATGTCTATTAACTTTACTCATCCACTCACTCTCGAAAAAATGCATAATATTTTGTGCCTATTATGGTAAGTAGAGTGAAATAGCCAAGAAATGAATGAGTGTCATTAATGCACTTGTATAATCTCAGTCACTCTCTGTCTCCCTCGATTTCGTATTACATACATACTACCTACATACCTATGCACCTAGCTCCATAATAATAATAATAACCATAATAATATGCATCAAGAGAAATAGTGAGCCACCATCATACCAATACCTATATTTCTTGTCCACTTCATTGTATTGTATCGACGATGATGTGCACTAGCAACGTTTCTTTTACAGTTTTTGACTCTTCCATAATGTCACAAAATAAATCAGACGGGTGCAACAATAGAAAAGCCATTCTCTGTTTCAGAATGATCTGACTTTGTAGAATGCATGAATTCGAGAATTTTTTTGGGAGACTGCATGTAACGTAACAAAAGTAGAAAAAAATGTAGAACTTTTTAAATTTGAAAAGAGCTCTTTAAAATTACCAAATTATCGCGACTGCACATCATCCAACTAACCAACCTGTTTGATCATAGTAACATTCATGCAATCGCATCTTGAAAGCTATATATCATCTCTACCAGCAGACGCAGACGGAGTAAGTGAGCATTTTAGCATCATTTTCCCGAGAGAATACGAAGTATTGCTGAAAACAGGGAGAGAGTGAGAGAAAAGAGAAATGCTTGGCGAGCGAAACAATGATCACAACAACTCGCCAGTCTTGTCTTGTCTGGTCTTCGAGAAATGTCTAAAAGTGCCAGTAAAGTAAATGATACTGATGGAAATGATGGCCGATTCGCATGATACAAACCATAAGGCCATCAATTTAAAGATTTTATGGTTAGTACAAATGTTGTGTTTGCACCTGCAAAAATTTGCGATTGTTGTTCAAGGATTCTTCTCGCTGAAGAAAAGAAACAAATATGGATGGCATGACTTTAATACCTGCCAGCATCATAGCACCAGCGTCACTGTCAAGGACAACAAAACACTTCCGTTCACTCGCACTCCAAAAAGTCAAGAAGATACCGCAAAGCAAGCAATAATATCATATTATCATCATCATCATCACCACTTTTTAAAAAAATCGATAAACAAAGCACGTCATCTGTCAGAAAATTGAATTTTTCACCTGTGAAATTTTATCTTGTAATATGCACATTTTGACAAATGAATAGGGTAATATGAATAAGAGGTGGTGTTAATGCGCGGAAAAGTGGGAAGAGCAGACATCACACGACACGACTCAAGACGAGGGAGAAGCGAAGGTTACTAGGCATGGCATGAGATGAAGTGAACGTCTTACAATTAATAATAAAAAGCTTAGTCAGTCATTCGCGAATTGTACCACTGATTGAAAGAGCAAATAGGTAGTACTACCAGTTGCTCTGAAAAATATGCAAGTCTACTTACTGCTGCGTCAAAATTTGCACCATGTCAAATTTGTATTTGCTTACCGGGATTTCTCGGTTTTCTTCACAACAAATCAATTTAAAGCCTCCCTTTCTTACTTAAGTTTGAAGGGGAGGAATCTAACACAATGCACATCACATCCCGTTTTTATCCTTTTGTTCGCAAACGTTTTACCACACAAAATTTGTGTACCTGATCCATCCGTCTGACACCTTGGACATAAAAAGCGCTTGTAGGGGCAGCTTCTTATAAGTCAGTCACATTATTTATGCATTCTCTGCTGACATAATGGTGATGCAATTGCCCCCTTTCTCTGTCAAAAGTCAAGAACATGAGCTGGTGTACTTCAACATAAAAAAATCACAATCTCTCCCGAAAAAATTGATCCTTTCTCCTGCCCCGACGTCTTTAATTTAAATATCTGCCAAGTACGGGACAAATTCATTAATCTCATTTGATTAGATGAATTTTTAGCAGTTTCTAAACAACCAACTTAATCAACATCGACTCGATTGCGGAAAAAAACCTTCGTTTTTTTCAGTCGGAGTCCGAGAGACATTTGACGAAACTACCTCCTGAAATCAAATCAAGTAAAAAAAACTTGACTTTTGCTTCATAGCAAAAACAAGTACGTAAATGTACTACGGACTGACTTTTTCTCTCAAAACCTTACAAAATTAGATGGGGACAGATAAAGTGTCGACAGACAGTTACAACTACAATGCAACGCTACAAAACTACAACTAGAACAAGCAGATATTCACTTTTACTATTATTATTACTATATTTGCATTACACTTACCAGGTCCCATGTCTCCATTTCGGCGTTATCAAGAAAATGATCTACAAAAGTTGCCACTTCTACATACCTTCAAAAACAATGCGTCTCCATCACACCGGCTTCTTCATTACTCATTTTTAATCATACAGCAAAGTAAAGACTAAATTAGTCTCAGGTGCATACCACCTATACCCACCTATTTATGTAGGTAGTTCATGCATACCTAAACCGGCCTAAAACAAGCATGTTATCATTGTCTTTGTCCCGACTGACTTCGTGATAACAATTCTTGCTCTTTTGATAATGAAATCAACTCTATTATTCTTTATGGTCCGGTATATTACACTTATGATGATGATGATATTATTATATTTAGCGCATGCACACTGCGTTCCTCCACTTGTCTTCGTTTAGTACTCTTCATTGTTCATTATCTCATTATTTTCATGTCCCTCAGCACCGGTCCGAAAATAAGATACCTCCACTCTAATAATATGCGTTTTCCCTCCTGTGCGTCCCTCCGTCCACCTATTACGCACCTGAGTTCATATTAATGAGAAGGTGACGATAATAAAGGAATATTTTTGAAGTTCAGAGGTGGTCACAAGGAGTAAGATGTTTTTTTGTAAGAAGTTAACTCCCATTTTGATTGCTTGTCGAGAAGCCAAGTCACCACACAACACGGGAGAAGATGACTCCTTATTAATGGTTATCATCTTTATTATCACTCTCGCCTTACAGGAGCGTAGTAGTACATAACACAAAAGGAAAAAAATAAATAGTTGTGTACTCACTCACTCCCTTTCCAACCTGAAATTCCAAAGGCATAAAACGAGAACCCCTCATGTTTTACTATCATAGTTTTTCTAGCCCTGTTGCCAAGAATAAAAAAAATCAAACGAAGAATTTACATTGCATTAGGAAATTTGAAACTTACGAACCTAATCATTTTTTTAGACACATGCAATAAATGCAATTTATTAAACAATCCCTAAATCAATATACCTAATGTAATATCTACCCACTCCAGTCGTCATGCAATTGCCATGCCCGTGTGAGTCAGCACATTATTCAATTAAAGAAAGTTTCAGATTGGACTCTAATAAATTCAATTAAGTTCTCAAAGGGATGAAGATGAAGCGCGAACTAATTTTAGTATAGTTTCCTTGCAACAACGCTCCTTTCGTCAAGTTACAAAAAATATGACTTTGTTCATAATTTAACAAAAGATGAGCAAGCTAACCCATTCAGGTTTCATTTGTTCTAAAGATGATGTAAAAAGAAAGCAAGACTTCATTTTTTTTTCAAAGAAAAACGTACATTATCCTCGTTTTCAGTTCGTTAGGATCTTGTCTAGTTGACCCAACCTATTCATACAACAATAAAAAATAGCAATAATGCTATCGACTTCACCTTACTACAACTTCCTACAATAAATACGCTTATTTATTTCGTTCATAACCTTTATGCTGGGGCGAGAGGTTCCTTTCTTTTAGAGACAATAAAATACTACGCTGGTTTATTTTTGAAGACATTTATTATCTCTTAAAAACTACTTTGTCTTTAAAAGAAACTATTTCTCACGGTGCGGCATGTTTCTCTAAATTGAAATAAGGTGCAAGTACGCACATGCATACAGGGGTAGGTAAAATGACAAATCTACTTGGCTACGTATGTATTTTTTTGCTATGTGTGCGGTAGATAGAGAGAGAGAAACGCAAAAGTGTTATTATTTTTTTCGCATTCGTCGTAGACTTACTTTAGAGATTACCGCATTAAATGTTTCACAAATGACATACATTCCATCTGCAAGGGTTCATTCACGTGTGTACCAAGGACATGATATAATATACTTGAATGTTTGCTCACGTTCTTTAAGATGAAGCACTGTCTGAGAGAGTGGAAAAAGGTATGCGATGGTGATTGAGTAGAAGCCAGATTTTCCTGCTTCATCATGATCATCATTTATGTATATTGGTTACCTTGGTCTTTGGTGGAGTTTGAACTCGCACATTCACATGGTATTTTTTTGAAGATTCCATGGAGCATCCTGATCCCAGGTGAACTGCGTAGTTTATCAAGCGCCATACAAAGTATGTAATAATAACACTTATGTTTTTTTTCGCCTGGTGGGACGACAATAATAATGTGATGTGAGGTTTGTTGGAGGAAAATATATCTATCGGGAATAAAGTATGCATACATAAGTAAGTGAATGAGTACATAAGAGCTGGAAAAAAAGGAAAATTTAATTGTGAAGGAAGCAAGTAAGCACGTATTTTATGACGTTCCAGTAGCTTTTCCTATAAAAAGGGTTTTCACAGTTACTTGCTGCTTAACAATGTTACTAAAGATAATGACTTTCGTTTTGGGAGTCTTTCTTCTGTTTAAAGAGCTCTTCCGCGCGCAAAGATGAAGCACATATAAAATAGAGTCCTTCTCTGTAGACGTCTTCTTCGGAAGAGGAGAAGAAGAAGACCACCTGAAAAGTGTTACCTTTCCACCAGACATATAAATCTCCGAGGGAATAATCTCTTTTCCTCTATCTCCATACATAAATTCATGGAATAAAGTAGCGCGTACTCAAAAAAAATCTTGCGACGCATCACTACTAGGACTACAACAACAACAACATTATCATCTTTGCTGCTTTTCAGAAGTCCGGATACCCTCCTCAACGTGAAAATGAAATGGTGTTGGGTCTTAATCTTCTAAAGCATGCTTCAGAATTTGGACGAGTGTTTTTAATCAGTTTGTGACCATAATAAATATATTTCATTAGAATAGCAGCACCTCATTTCAACTCCTTCGAGGATTTGAGGCCTGGTCAAGCTAACCTATAAACACCCAAAAGAATTCCGTTCATCTCAGTCCCCACCTATTGTAGTATTCAATTGAAAAAAATGCTCATTCATCTTAGGCATTCATTTTTGTGAAGGTGCGCAGCACAGATAATAAGCAAATGTGGCGAGGGAAATAATGAAATTATGTACCTTTTAGTACGGCTCAAATATGCTTTTCCGAAACTTCTCAAGAAAGGTAGAGGTGAGCTCTTGAATCTTCATTAAAACTGCTAAATTGATTCTCGTAAATTTGTTTCTAAACCTGAAAGAACTACCGGAGTACTTATAAAAAAGTAGCGGAAATTAGTATGACTCTTGCTCCAAAAAACTGATTAAAAAAGCAAGTATTTTGATCAGGAGCCTCATCCTGTAAGAAAAGAGGAAATCGTGGTGTCGAGCCTGTCTTGTCGGAGAAGGATTGGGAAAGTGCCTTGAATAATCTCCCTCTTCGTCATATCTTGTTTTTGGGGGGTTGAGGGTGCTCCAAGACCGGATGCTTGTATGTGTGTACTCGCTACAAAAAAACGTTGATGGCTCCAATGAAGATGTAATTGTGTTCAGTGAAGAAGGGAACACAAAAAAAAGTAAAGTACATTAAGGACGTAAACATGAGATCAAAAACCTTTTAGAACTACAATGTAAACGGCATCAAATATTTCGTAAGGCACAGGTAGAACAGAACAACGTAATAGGAAGGAAGGGTTAAGTGGCTTGTTTCATCCCTTCTTCTTCTTACTCCAGCGAAGCGTCTTCATCAGAAAAGATTATCTCACCATTTTCTAAAGCTTAACTTTATTATAAGAAGAAAATTATTTTTTTTCTTATCTTCCTTCATGACATTTACGGTTCCTCTCTACGAGTTCCACTCATGTTGACTTTCTCAAGGCACTCGTATCGAGAGGCTCTTTTGTTTGCATGTTTACGCAAATACACCAAACACAATAATTTAATTTAATTTCATTTGGAGGGGAATCCTCACTTTCTTTACAAGGTGACATGACACGGGCAAATCAATTCACAAGAGAAATTTCATGAGCCAGAGCAATTACAATGGTGCTATAGCAAGAATTGTATATTTTGACTGGAAAAGAAATTCCACGCTGATTTTGAGTCGAAGGGGATTAATGAAAAATGCTCCCTGACTCCCTAGGCAGGCAGGCAGGAGCAGAAACACAATAAAATCTGTCGGCACGAATTAAAATTTCCCTTGAAGCATTTCATTCAACTTAAAAACACTCGCAGTGGAAGCCTTCACAACGCTTTTCTCCTCTCGTCGCCGTCATCTCTCTCTCTCACTCTCTCTCTCTCTCTCTTCTCCAAAATATAAAAACAAACTCGATGTGAACAACGAGTGAAGGAGATTGTAATAAGGATCATGTCAGATTAATTCTGGGAGAGTACTAAACAGGAAAAAAGGAACAATAATAAAATGCTCGTAATAGAAAAAAAGGTGAGAGCTTGTTAGTTTTTCATTTTTTATAACATCTGGATAAGGTGGCACGCCAGGGCAAGCACTCTAGAAATTCTATGTGACGGCACTTTTATCTTCATGAGGAGAAATTGAACTTGATTAAAGGGAAAACAAAAGGTGTTGGTGGTACCATAGAACTATCACAGGAAAAAATAACAACAGAATACTCGAAGGCAAAAGATTCATTAAATAAAAATGTATTCTAATTTTAGTTTTATCATATCTCTCAAAGGAAACAGATAAGCATGATCGCGTGGTGCGCGCACAGGCTGTCTTTTGCGCCTTATTGTATGCATTGTTACTAATTAAATGATGCTCAAGATCACCGTTGCTTAAAAGTTAGCAGTTTAAAACCAGTATATAATTTTTGAAAAAAAATCAACGAGCTGTTTTATAATAGTACGCGGAGAGAGGAGAAATTCCAACGTTGGTTGGAGTATAAAGTACGCTTGTACACATATATGCATATGTACATGGCTGATGAATTCTTTTATTACCTCCGATGATGGTTCCCAACTAAGCTGGCTTATGCATCCCCTTCGACGTTCTCCCTATGGATTCATCCCAGAAAAATTCTAAGTTTGTTTGGAGCAACCCTCTGCCTTTTAATTCGATTTGAGCGGTGTCATAGAAGTGATACGACTTGCGTTAAACATGAGCACGTCACGCCATATTGGATATTCTCAGCTCACACTCACATCGCATCATCATCATCATCATCATCATCCTCACCACCATGAGCATCGCAAGACCGAAATGTAAATCCCTTCATTTTCTCGGAGGAACCACACCGAGTTCGATTGCATTTCAATAATAAATAACCACTTCAGTAATCCTCCATCGAACGATGTATGTATTTATAAGAGAGATTTAAATATGCAAGTAAATATAAGTACTAAGAGCACGTATATCTCATGCTCGATGATATGCATTCACCGGTCTTGTTGTTTGGTCATGAAGGTCATCTTCGGTGAATGCATTCTATCTGAGTCTGAGAGAAAATAAAGGTGAAGCTTTCGGTGCACCACAGTGATGCCATGCCGGCGGCAAGCGTAGCGTACGTACGTATGCGATGCGTACGAAACGACTGACTGCGATAAAGGCAGAAAATATTTTGGAACATAATTTTTGTTTGTTCTTTATTGCCATCGTGCTTTTCTTTTTGTTTGGGCGTCATGATTTATTTGAGGAACAGACTGGAGAGCGAAAAGGATGAGCGTAGTATCATTCTTTTAAAAAAATTAAGAAACCTACAACCTACCTGCCTTGACTTGAAAAAAAGAAACAATAATTCCGCGAGAAATAACTTATTTTTGGCTTTTAATTGGTACAAGTCCATATTTCATATTAGGTCAGTGCCATGCCAGTCCGTTATTTGATATTCCACACAAGTACATATTGTTTTGTATGGCGGTACTTTGCTTCAGGTCCGAGATGAATTTTTAAGAGACAATTGAAAGGAAAAAAGGTAAGTTAAGTAAGTACCTACATTACATACCTCTCTCTCTCTCACTCGCTTTTGTCTGTTGTTTGAGCTTTCATATGAATGGAGAGCTTCTCAATGGAAGCTGTGTGATATACCTCAGAGATAGGGAATAAATACTCATTTGAAACAAAGATTACGTAGGACGGTGTTTCAGACAAGAGTTGATTATTGTTCGTCGTGACAGTGGCAAATACTGGTACCCATCACGAGACATGTTGTACCTATATTATGTATTGTACCTGGACATATCATGTCTATCAGATTATTCTCCGGGATGTAATCTCTACTACATGGATGTATGTTTGGGAATTTTCATGGAGGATAGAAATGAAGAAATACAATACTATTTAAGGGTGCGACGTTTCCTCCCTGGAATCCCTAAATATTTTCTGAGACATAAGTAATTTCGAAATTTCTGATGAATTTTTCTCTCCAAAAATAAGAAAAGAAAGAGGAAGAAGTTGAGATAAAAGAGGAGAGAAAATCCGTACATATCATCTTCTCCATAAAAAAATATTCACCCTTGCCTTGCCTGCCCGGTTTGGTTAGACAAGAGAGAGGAGAAACAAATTCAAGATAAGGTTTTTTTACTGCGGTTGAGTTGGATGACGTCTTTTTTGTTTTGAGTGTGTCACTTTCATTTCACATACCAGGGGCCGGCCGACCGACGACGGGACGATATGACTTTTTTTACGCAGCAGCACAATAATTTCAATGAGTAGTTAAAGTCAACCTTTTATCTAGTATTTTAGTGCTCCTATCAGAAAAAAATGTGATGATTATGATGAGATAAGGTGATGGGTCAGATATTATGATTATACAAGAACCGAAGCAATCGTCATAATCACCAGCCCTTCCTCCTTTTTTTTGATATGTATGTTTTCAATTGGATTTATGTGAGTAATACACTATGAATTTAAGTACTTACATCGTGGTTTGCATCCTCATTACTTCCATTATGTTTTTTACCTACTTTTCCACCTTCTTGTATCACAAGAAATTTTTCGGTCTTACATAATATTCCCTTGCCCTCCGTCTTCCTCACTGCATTGCATTATCTATAAGCCTTTCCGCTGAAGACAATAATTGTAGTAGCTTGAAAAAAATGCAACGGCGGCTACGTCTCTGTCTCCTCCGAGTCAATTCATAAAGTCGGAGGAAACAGATGGACAATCAAGCGACGAAACCTGGTATCCTGGAAACATCTCTCTCTTCAAATTAATGCATTAAAAAAGAATGTGAGCCGTAACATGCCTACAAATTATTGCATTAGCAACGCACCCTCAACTCTGAATTGTTTCATTAATCCGAGAATCATATAAACTGATTTAGTTGAGTTTATCATCATCAATTTCAAGATATTTGTGTGTAGCGTATAGTATCTAGAAGTAAATACGTGAGCTCTCTTGCTCCTACAAAAGTGGAGTAGTATGCAGAGCAAAATTTTTTTCACGTAAGAAATCCGCCTTTTTTCAGCCTTTACGAAATAAAGGAAACAGTAAAAGGAAATTGACATTAATGTAGCTGGAGAATTTATTCCGTAAGGGAAGAAAAGATGAGTGGTGAATTGAAGGTGGTTGGTGGCCCTTTTCTTTTTTTCCACGGTTTTTAAAGCGAAGAATGGTTAAAAGATTCTTTGAAAATGAGATGAAACTATAAGGCTATACAAAAAAATGAAATGTTTTTTCTCCTATTTCTTTTCGGCTAAATAAAAGAAATGCCATGGGGGTGGTTTTTGCTATTGTATCTTTAAAGAAGTAGCTACAGGCCGAACCGGATACTTCTATTAAAAATACGAAAAAAAACTCTAATGAATTGTCCACAAAGACCTGGTGTCAACCAGTCGGGCTAGGCAGGCGATGAACAGTCTGAAGAGAAAAAAGCTGTTTACAGTATAAATACTCATTGTATGAGGTAGATAATATGTGATGTCATTCAATCTTATATAGCTAAATAATGTATATCAACTACTTTTTACAATCCTGTAATACAGGATTTCTAACTCAAATTACACACAAATCAAATTGAATAATGACATCTTGACTATGGACATGACTCTTGAGTGCCATTTTCTTGATGATTTTTCATTCCTCTCTCCTTCACCATCATCATCAGCATCATCTTCTCCGTCACGATCATTCATTTCATTGCGTTGCTGCACGCCACTGTAATATATTGAATTACACGACTACCACAACAATTAACTTAAAATACATTAGTTTTCTTGGTGGAGGTTCAAGTCAATCTGACTACAGTCGAGTAAAAAAAGTATCTGATACCCACATACCCACCATCGGCTCGGTTGCATTGCAGCCGCCGGAAAGAAATCTTGTTGTCCGTTAGTTCAAATCAAATTATTCATATTAGAAATTCTGTATCTTATGATATCATTCGTGACTTTCCTGAGCAGCATGCTTAATTATTAGCTAATCACCTCAACTCAACTGCAACTGTGGTGCAAATAAAATTCGACGGAATAAAGGAAAACTTTTGAAAAATTCAGGTACAACAAATCGTGTGGATTAGCGTTATTTTGCGTCGTGAATATCAGAATATCTGAAAATAAAAAAGGAAAGTTTCGAAAATAATTGTTTTACATTTCCCAAACAACGAATTCATGACGCGCAACTAATTCTTCTATGCTCTGTTGCTTTGTCAACAATCTTATCAATGTAAGCATGTTAAGCTTAATTTTTAAAAATATAAACACAAACAAATCGCAAAAATCTCCAATTCGTGGAAAGTTAGCATTCATACATAAAGTACATTTTATTATCTCCAATATCCTGAGGTTGACACAACAATGATAACAAAAGATCTGCGGGATTAGCAGGAGTATTCAATTTGGGGTCGGAAGCTTTTGCGAAATTAAATCAAGTGGCAAATTGAGATAACCGCGTGTAGCGATTTTAAAGTTTTCTAAATAGCCGTCTGATTAAATGTTATTTGATTGATAATTTAGAACTATTTATCGCTTTCCTCCTGAAGTAGTCTTGAGTAATTAATCTAAACTTTGGACATGATGCTTGTGCAACAGACACAGACGGACAGAAAAGAGCTGAAGCCAAGTCCAAGTCAAGGTGATTTGCACGTTAAATTAGGTCTGCTCCTGCTGCTGCTACAGCCTCATCTCCTCATACTAGAATGAAGTGGAATTATCCGGTGACAAGTCATTGAGAAGGAAGTTGTGTAGTGATGATTATTTTGAAACCGGGGAGATAATGACTCGGATTCGACAGGAATTATGAAAGCACTTAATACTGTGCTTTCTCCGAGCAGGAAAAAGATAGCAAATTTTTTTTCACACTTGAGACTCCAGACATGAATTGGTAGGTAAATAGTAAATACATTTTGCAAAAGTGGTAGTGGTTGTGGTGGTAGCAAATCCTTGCAGTAGGTAACCCTTTGGGCAAATCATTATGATAAAGTGTATTTAAGATTAACGATAATGTGAAACTCTTAAACTCCTAGCAAGCATACATACATATTTATTCCTACAAAGTTTCAAAGACACACTTTACACTAATCCTGATCTGATCACAAATTGTTCTCTTTTCTTCTTTTTGAAACTCATCGGACCAACAGGAATGAGCTCATGTGAGGCAAGCCAAATGTTTCAGATACTATGATGCCCTACGTACTACCTCCTCCATCCGTATAAAAAATTGAAATGGAAAGACGGCTTAATCACCTCACACACAAAAAAATCTTTTAGAAGAAGTCTTGAAAACTGCAACTCATTAAATTTACATACTTGATACTGTGTAATCCGCTTTTTCATAGTTTAAATGAGATGGGAATAAATTAAAGTAAACAACAAAAAAGTGTACAAGCCAAGTAAGTAAGGAGCAAAAGGGGTTGTTGGAGAGAAAAAAATCGGCACGGTAAGAAGAGGCGACGACGACAACGACGGACGACGGCAAAGACGAATGCCAAATAAATGCTACATGCATACAACATCAACAAGCGAAAAAAATCTCCAACAAAACAAAATCTTTTTTAGATTGGATTGAATTGGATAAAAAGGATTTTTCCTTATAAACTTCTCTCCATTCTTTAAGAGATTCTTGTCTGCTAATCCTGAATGAGACACAGAGAAGAGGAGGACAGATATGACAATGACAATACATTGGATAATAATATTAAATGATGATGTGGTGTAATCATGTAATAAATATAGGTATTAGGCACAAACATACACACATGCACACCTTACTACTATGATGATGATAATGATGATGCTGCTTTCTTGTAGGTGCTGTCTGCAGATGAGATTAGAGACAGACGTTATAATTGAATAGGTAAAGCAGACGACGACGACGACGCTTACGGTATTAGTCGTATTTTTTTCCTCGCTCAAAGCGAAAAGAGTTATTATCGTATTGTATTGTATTGCATTGTATACTTTGCAGTTTTTTTCTTCCTGTATCAATCATTAAGTGCTTAGCCGATTTGATTCATGGTATTGATATATCAGATAGTCCTGTTCGACGGGTTTAGGTATGTTCCTTCCATCCAATAAATCCTTTCAATGCTCTTCCTGGATCAATTATCGTATACATTTTGAAAACCACTCACTCGACTCGACGGCAAAATTTTTTTTTTAAAGAAGTGTATTATGTATTATCTCTCGGTTCATAGAAATTACATTGTATGTTGTTGGGAACTTTCTTCCCATAAACCATGAGAATAATATAAACGGAGATGATCTATGTCAGTAATAAAGAAACTATCCGAAGAAGTCATGCATGTGTAAATCCCATGACATAAATGGTTTCGCAATTTGTAAGCAGTGAACGCTGACTTGAACACTCCATTCTAAATAATCATTGTGTCCAATAAAAAGTATTAGCTGAAATGCGAAACTTCCTTAGAAAAGTCTGGTTTTTATTGGATGGTGTGCGACCCGTCTGTCGACTTTTACCTGATCTTTGGGTTCTCACTGGGACTTATCTGATTACTTTGGATAGACAATCGTTTGTAAAAAAAAATTTACGCGAAATTTGCATGACTGACTTTTTAACCTTTTGAGAGTGCGTAGTACAAAGTACAGTAGGTATTCATTTACACCAGCAAGTTGCGTTGTGGGGATTTGGGGACGGAGGTGATCATGATTATCATCATGATTGTCATAACTCAATCTGATCTCCTCAGCGTTTTCAAGTTGCTGTGTGCACTTTTTTTATAATGACATTTACAAAGTCGAAATGATGAGGAGTTCAGGAGAACGAAAAAAATCAGCACGACACACTGTGTGTGAGTTGTGCTGTATACAATCCAGAATAATGGATGACAAAGGATAGTTGACATCTATTTATGTAGAGATTTTAATCTCTACAGGCTTAGCTGGAAAATTTGCTTGTGTGAGTAAGAGAGACAAATCAAACCGTAACTTGTACTTTAGGGCTCATTTATCAACGTTGCAAGAATGCTCCGGATGAGATATTACCTGGGTTTTGCATGTGTGGGTCCATATTTTATCAATTTTTTCCCTGCAATAGACGCTAGCTTGTTATAGGCTGACATTTAAGTCCTTCTACGGAATTAACAATTCTTTAACCAAATACGTTGCAAAAAAGATACCTGCCTAATAGTGTATCTTGCCATTGACCTCACTAGTGCAGGAGCCTTCTTGGTGGCCTCAATGCAGAAAAACATATATTATTTATGTTGCATTACCTATTTACAGCATCAAGCATGATCAAACTAAATACCAAAAGACTATTATTTCTAAAAAGAGGTCAAATTTAAATCCTCACATGTCAGAAAGTCGAAGATGAATTGTGCAAAAATGCGTCTGCCTCTCTTTTTTAAATAACCAATTCTAGATCATATCCAGTTTATAGTCAGTTCTACGAAATCTCCAGATATACTAGCCGTGGCGTGGGTCAGCCAAGAAAGCACTTGTTTCAGTAACTTCAAAACTTTTTGGTTAGGTCAAAAACATTAGCCCGAGCTGTGAGTTGTTCATTCTCTTTTAATTTAAAATCAATTTTCTCTTTAACCCATAGTCCTTCCTTCTAACTTCAATTAACGTGGAAGCGAAAGACTTTTGTTTGAACAAGCATTTAACATCAAAGCAGCGCACCGTATAACCCATTATCTTCTCTTACAAAAACGATTTTCTCCTTTTCACCCTTCATTACCAGCAAGAGCAATCTCACCCTGAACTTTTTGTTTTTT
>JAHZNI010001951.1:0-13442 GCA_027744415.1 Seira ritae | reverse complement strand
AAAGCCCATCTCTAGAGATGTAATTACTTTTTTACGGAGTGGAGATAAATGAGGTACGTGTTTAGAAAGAATAATGAAGAGGAAAGTAGGAGCCCCTTTGAAATTCTTCGTAAGGGATATTGGACAGGACCGGTGGACTGAATGTGAACAGTGATTGAAAAAAAAGTAATTTGATGGGATGGACAGATTTTGGAAATGAAGATGAGGACGTATCTCTCTCTCTCACGAGTTGAGTGAGCAAACATACACTCAAATTATTGAAAAGAAAATACCTACAGACAAACACACGTCGAAAGTATAGACAGCAAAGCGCACACAAACACAATGATGATAATGGTGTGTGTATGTGTGTGGCAAAGTGAGAGATTGACAATGCGACATGTGTATCCGTTCTGAAAAAAATGGAAAAAATCAAGTGGATTTATAAATCCCAGGAAAATGGCCCCATTCACGGTGATGATGATGGTCATAGTCATAGTCGAGCTCTTCCTTATTTCGATGGAGGAGTAGTGCACTCTTGCCAACAAAAATAGCGACCAATTTTCTAATAAGGGATGCATACAACCATAAATTCCTTTTCGTCTATAGAAAAGGTAAATTGTTTTTACGGCATGGGATATTTTTCACTTCAATTGAAATTAAAGTCATTTCTCATTCTCGCTTTGATTTGTGAACGACACACGACTTGGGTTTTGACTGCTTGGTAAATATTGCCAAAGGAAAATTATTAGGTTGAACTCGTTTTGAATATAAACTTCATTAAAGACCGTCATTCGAAGATAAAGAATCGCCTTTGAGGGGATATGAGCATGCAGTCTATTCTCAATTAAAAACTTTTTTTACTAAAACTTTTTTCTAATTGAATTTTTTTCAGAAAAGCAAAAATTTATCCTGGTTTTTGAGTGCACGTTTTATCTTCTTTCTGGGTGGCAAAAGATGAGACTATTCCATCTGAATTTAAGTCTTTTACATATTTCTTGCAAGTCTAAGCCGACCTTGCAAGATCTAGGAAAGGATCTTGTTTGACCTGGTGCTGTGCTTCCCGTTTGTCCTTCCTCTGAAAAGTTTCATTAATTTCATCACTTTAAAAAAATGAAGCTGCTCCAGTTCAATTCCCTCATTTTTTGGGGGAAACTTTTTATTTAAACAATTAAATACGTAAAAAAAGCTGGAAAATAATTCCTCTGAAACAAAAGTTTTTCCTAAAAGTTTGCTGAGAAAAAAATAAGTTTTTTTTTAAATAGACGTATTATCTTGTCCATCTTCTTTAAAGCCCATCTCTAGAGATGTAATTACTTTTTTACGGAGTGGAGATAAATGAGGTACGTGTTTAGAAAGAATAATGAAGAGGAAAGTAGGAGCCCCTTTGAAATTCTTCGTAAGGGATAAACTCAGGAGAGAGAGGGGGAATTAACATGCACTCCTCAGGTTCCCATCCCAAAGGATTAAAGAGGAAGGAAAAAGATGAGTTTTTCGACATACTTTATTCAGAAAAAAATAATATTCCTGTTGAAAATTGTCGGCAATATATATATATTCTTATACAATTCTCATATCCCTTTTTCCACCGCTCATATTATTTATATTTTATGAAAAGGTGTGTAGGTATGAAAGGTGTGTATTATATTATGATGATGAAATATAGCAAGATATACATTTTATATTACTACCTATATGTACTACATGTAATAATGTACATCACTTTACCCCATCAAAAGAAAATCGGATAGAATTAAAACTCGCCATAAAACTTGTTTTAGTTGAAACATCCCTTATTTTTTTTCAAGCGCTGTTGCTGGAACCACGGAGGCCACCACCACACTACATACTGTACTCCTCTCTCCTTCGCTTTGCATTTCTCGACTGAAAATTGGAACTGACGCCATACACTCCCGCTATAGTTTCCCGTGCAAATGTGTATTAAGTGGTGCGATTTATCACGTCTTT
The DNA here is from genome assembly GCA_027744415.1 of Seira ritae. NCBI lineage: Eukaryota > Metazoa > Arthropoda > Collembola > Entomobryomorpha > Entomobryidae > Seira > Seira ritae. Next base: position 11,495 of record JAHZNI010001951.1, on the reverse strand, counting down.
ATTAATTCCATGTTCAGAAGTCAGCATCAGAACAGGGAAGATAAATAAGGGTGGCATGGCAGTGTTGTATACTTTCAAGTTCTCAGCTTTCCTCTCCGAAAAGATGTAGAGAAAGTTATGGTGATGTTGATGACGATGATTACGATACGAAATGCTAACGTTATACAATAACATTATGCATGCATAAACTCAAGTCAACAGTCTGGCTTTCCTCTTCTCTGTGGTCTTCGGGACTTGGTCCTACTTACTTGGATTTTTGTTTGAGGAAAAGGTGAAGATTCTTCAAGTATTTCTGTCCTGAGGAGAAATTATACAGGGAAAGGAGGAGACCTTAAAAGAGGGATGGGAAAAATATGTCTGTAGTGGGGGCCATGGCCAATTTCGACGTTGACCAGTTTTTTTCAGTCCGTTGTGTCTCAAAGTAAACATCTGTAGTATAAAAAGGCCTTTTCTCTTTCCTCCTTTCGTCGTCCCAGTTTTTACGACCGCACACATATGTCCCATTACATGCCAAGAAATAAAGTGTTCCCAGAGAATGGAAGAAGTAGCCATATTTATTTTCCTCTATACAACCAAGCAAGCAAAAGTCACTTCTCGTTACCTTCTTTAAAAAGTTATTTGTTTGCTGCCTCAAGAATTTTTTCCTTCTTCGTCTTCTTGATTTCACAAGAGCAGGAGGATGCCTAAGCATGTACCAAAAAAATGTAGTATGCATCTATGTATGTCCTTGTGCTTTTTTAAAAACTCTCATGCAGTCAGTCGTACGCGCCCATTTTGTGTTCGACTTGAGGAGTTGACGACGACGTTGAGGGAAAAAAAGTTTCAGGGAAAAATGGAATGCTTATGTGAGCAATATAATATAAAAGACGTTAAAAGTTTTCCTCCTTCTTCTTCCTTCCTACTTCTTTCATGGTTTTTAGATATAAAATGGGAAAGGAAAGTTCATACTTCTTTAAAATAAGTGCCATGTCAGGGAGCCAGTTGCCATCTTCTTAGTTTTTTCTCAGGGAATCTCAGGGAGAATTTCGATGGTTTTTGTTCCAGCAGCAGGAGCAGCAGCATCAGCAGTGTTCGTTCCTGCACAGGTTCCCTTGTCTCCTCTCTCTCGCTCTCGCCGTCATTATGTATTTTCTTGTGTCTTTTTTGAAGGGGACTCCTAAAAACTTTTCAGTTTTATAGCGTTCGTTCTACCACGAGAGAAAAAAAGGATCGATATTTTTAAGGAAGGAAAAAGAAACACTTCTTCTGGCTCTCTTTTTCTCTCTCCTTTTTTTCTGAGAAGAGGAGGAGAAATGATGAAGAAACGAGACGGAAGACCGTAATACTCGAGGAATTATTGCTAGAGAAGAAAATTATTATTGGAGAGCGAGCGTAATTTTGTGGAGACTAGACAACCAAGTCCAAGCTCAAACTAATTTTGTCTTTTTTGATTTGACTTGATACGATCGGATCGGGAGAAAGATTCATCATTTTTCTCCTTTTCATGCGAGAGAAAATGTTGATGGATGAAGAGGGGAAAAGTTAAGGACATTTAATTGGAAAATGAAACGATGTGCTCCTTCGCATGGTTTTCTGGAGAAAACTAATTCGAAAAAAGGCTTCCTTCGAAATGCCATAAAATATGGTTGTAATCACTTGCCATGATCATCAGTGATAGATAGTTGTAAAGTAGTACTTTTTTCTCTCTCTCTCTCTTGAATGAGATGATAGTTCGAAAGAGAGAAGAAAACCCTGAAGATAGATAGAGATAACCAGAGTGGAGCCGAAGCTTAATAAAGGTGAAAACTCTCCAGAAAATGCGAAAAAAGCCAGGAAGGAACGGGAAAAATTTTTTTCGAAGACAGGAAAGCCAAAACAGGTATGTAGTAGGTACGTCGTTATTTTATGGAGGAGTTGCAAATATCAGCGAAAACGAAAAGTTTTGATCCTTGACAAAGGAGTTGGGAAGAGTGAGAGAATGGAAACAAGCTGTGTGTTATGGTTCGTCGGGGTTTCTTAGAAAAGAAACTTTGAGGCGACTTCACAAGGTGGGTTTGAGAATAAATGAATGAAGGAATGTGATGCTAACTCAAGAGAGAAAAAAGAAGCAACGAACGGAAGAACGATATTGATCTAATTCAGGAGAAAAAAAGGATGAAAAACTTTTCAGTTTGCCAACGTCAATAAAAGGATCTAGAATTATGTATGTGTGCTTAATGTTCGCCTCAATGAAGAAAAAAGTTCTGTTTTTTTACTGGAGGAGAATGTAGAAGGACGTCCGAAAGATGAGAAATTACCTTTATGTATATTGGATTAATGAAAAAGTACAGGAATTCTTTCCCGTAATGTCTTTAAAAGAGTTGAGCTTATTTTTGACAAACTCTGTAATGTAATACGTGATGATTCAATTTAATTTTCAGGTTAAAAAAGGAATTTTTTACTGTGCTAATTAGAGAGTTTAAAGGGTATATTGTGATCTAGCGCCTCAACCGACTTTTCCCTCTGAATCATTGTCAGCGACTTCTGTTCCGTTGTGCTAGTAGTCTACAGGCGGACCGCATTGTTATAAAACGTAGTAGCATGATTAAGTCGGAAAGGAAGTATAAGATTGAAGAGCAAACTTGAAAACACAATTTCCGCTTGATTTTGTGACAGACATCCGAATAAAATATCGTACGAACTGAGACGATATTAAGCTGGCGTTTCCACTGTGTGTTTGTGTGTGCTTTGTTCATGTATGTATGTGTGCTTTGTGAAGGAAGGATAACACACTCGGGAAGATATCACTTTTACTTTTCTGGTATTTGAAAGACGTGTACGAAATGAATATTATGGTATGCTATCTCTCAAGTGTTTCGGCATTTTCTTTTTGGAAGGAATAATGAAAATGTTTCCTTGAAGCAATCGCCTAGAAAAAAACTCCTCTTTGAGCATGTTCCACCGGAAGCGGCACGGCACTCAACTTTGGTGAGTGTACTGTGGAAGTAAGCAAAAGTAGGAGATCGTCGTATAATATGTTTCTGTGACTCCCCGAGGCTGCTTTGTATTTTTAAGGGGCAACCTCGAATTAAGGAAAACGGAGATGTTTTCGGCCTTTTTAAAACAAGATAAGCTTTTGGGACTAGCTCTGAGGAGGAAAAGCAGTCTGTGAACAAAGCACCTGATGACTTTTTGAGTGACCCGGGTACTCGTACTCGGACATGCTCACGTACTTTAAGTAAATACTAAACTTTCTTTTTTTGTTTATTACTTTTCAAATCCAACATAATGTCAAAAAAATTGGTAAAGCTGGCAGGGATAGGAAGAGAAATGGGAACAGAGCAGAGCAGAAAGGGAGAAATGTGGATAGCATGGAATATGATGCATCCTGCTTTTCACATGGCTATATATGTACCTTGCAAAATCTGTTGGGGAATGAGGAAGAATCAACATTTAAGTCTATTTATTTAAGCATGCTTTCAAGTGGTGGCTAGTAAAGTTTTTTTTTGTTTACACACCTTCATCCTCCCTTTTCTCCATTCCGTTTTATATTCTTCAAGGGAAAAGCCAGGAAAGTAGTGAGACAATCAAAGAAGTCGCTTTCCAGTAGTTGACTCTCCCTTACTGTCCCATGGCTTGTGAGACACTGTTATAATCTTCATAAAATGGAGGGAAAGTAGGAAAGGCGGAATGTGCATTAGAGATGGGTCACATCAGAGAAAAAATAAGCATTCCCTCCGTCTTGTTCGAATTGCTGCTTATGTTACAGCTGCAACTATACTGGGAAGCCTGACCGATTGGCAACATACAAAAGTGGCTACAGGTTTGAAGCGAAGTTGAAAACCAAACTGACTACTATCAATTTTTCAAGGGCTCACAATAGCAACATTGACAACAAAACCTTTAAATATTTTCCTGCCTCATTCATTACCGTCTCAGTCGAGTTTTACCATCTACCTAATTAGGTCTAGACAAGGGAAGTCGAGCCCAGGTCTATTGTGTTTCGTTATCTTAACAAAAAGCGTTCAAATTAATTGATGTGTATGGAAATTAATAGATTTCACAACCTACCTCAAAAATGAAAGTTAGTTCAATGCAATTTTACAACTGAAAGTTCGCTTCCACATATGAGCTATGACGCGTACAAAGTTTAACTTTGAGTTTATTTCTTTCTCTTCGTCAAAATATAAGTTCTTTTATTGCCATATAAAAATATGAATTTTGATGAAAACCTTTCGTTGTAGCCTGTAAAACGATCAACTGGTACATGATTCGGCTTGAAGTGTCGCAGTTACACTTTAAAATTGTAAAACAGTTTGTAGCCACCTATGTTTGTTGCCACTCTGTCCTAGAATCCAATATTGCCATGGAATCCACGAAAAAAATATTTCAGTGGTGCTTAGAACACAACAGGGAGCTTTGCGACTGAAACTTTCACTCCACAATTCCAAAACACTTTCAACCGCTCTGGAGAAAGTGTGCATTCATATTATTATGTATATTGCCTTAAGTTTACCAAACTACATTGTTATTATTGCCATAGTGCATACTTTCTCTGAAATCTCAAGACTCGATGATCATATTATTCTGTCTTGAATCTGCATCTTTTCTCAATCCCTTCCCATAGCCCATAAGCAATGCATCGTATCGTATCACTTGTTATTATTGTTATTCACGTGCTTTTCTCACAAAAAATGAGTTTCCATTGCCACCCGTTAGCGCTATCCTGCATTTAATGAAGAAAATAGAACTGAGTTGGAGACAACTTTAAGGAATCGAGCTTTCCTCATTTTTTTACGGATAAGCTTCGTGCTAACCATGGAGACCACTTCTCCCTCGTAAATCTATACATTTTTTCCAAGAGTTGCTCTTCAAAAGGCAATATCGTTTTATCGCCGTTTCGGAATCAACTTTATACGTAAGAAGGATTTCTGGAAAAAATGAATGCATCTAAATACAATTATTTCCACTGAAAAACTTCCATGGTTTGCTTGTTGACGGAATTCATGCCATGCGGAAGTCTTTCTTTTAGTGATGGTATACCATAAAGGAAGAATTGATTTCCCATTACACACACCATATTCATAAATATGAATATAGTCATTTGCTCATTCATTGTATTGTTGTGGAGATATGNTCATTCATTGTATTGTTGTGGAGATATGCATATATATGGACCGACTGGAACGAACTATAAAATTTCAAGAGTTTCCCTTTTCGCAAGAAACTTTAATTTTTATGAATAATGCTGAACAACTTCATCATTCCCAAGAAACTTTTTTCCCAGGCATACATGCATGTATACATACATACATCTATGCATACACAAAGATACATAATATTCTAAGTTGCATACTTCATTTTAGGATACAGCAGAAAAAGAAAATACTTTTGCCTTTTCACTTTTCCCCCTTCCATGTCCGTCTTCTCAATTCTACGTTTCATAAGACTCGTGAAAGCTGGATGAAGATGATGATGTTGGAATTTGCGAAATAAAAAAACTTGTTCTGCCATGCAATGAGAGAATGTATTTCACTCTAGTCAATCAGAAAAATGGGATGTTGTTGTCTGTAGGAAAAGAAACGGGGTACTAGAACTACAACACTAGATCATTTATTCTTACTACTCCATCCATCCAATAAATCTACATTTCACTAACTTTTTATGCTTTTCATGTACTTCAAATGATATTCATTCATGTTTGAACTTTTTTGTCCATTCCAACAGAACCGAAATGCAAACGTGATGTAAGGTGGAAACATGACTTTTTTTATTACATGAATTAGGTATGTATGTACATTGCCCGTCAGAGAAACTTCTTACGCTGGAAACTGTTTCCTTTTTTTTCTACTAACAGTGTTCATCTATTTTCCCAAGAAATCTACAACAACATGAAATTCCCATTTAAAATGTGTGACACAGAAAACTCTTATTTTTTTGGTTGATGGGAAGACCCAGATATAAGAAATAAGTTTTTCAAGTTGTTTTCCTCACAATATTTTATTTTTGTCAGCTTTCTCGTCGACGAAGATAACAATTTTTTTTGCGACAGAGACTGCGATGCAGAAAAGGAAAAAAATACATAGTCTTAGTTAGTGTTGAAGTACCCTTTCTTTGCTATTGACTTCCAAATTAATTACGGTTCCTTCCGGAAGGATGTCAGCGAAGCTGGTTTTCCGAGCCGGAGAATATAATATTTTTTCCTCGAAGAGAGCAAATACAAAGAGCTGAGCTAAAGTGTTTGTAAATGCGTGGTGACATAGACATCGATCCCTTCTCTCCCGTTTTGTGAGGCTCGCTATCAACCGTTTTCTCAATATATCTAATATGATAGATAATGTTTCATAGACATGATTATATCTAGTTGTACGTACTTATAATTATGTATTACATAGTTTGTTTTCTTTGATTGGTTTTCAGAATCTAAAAAATCAAATTATGACGACAAACTTGTGGGTAGAGCAGGTAAGTGTTTGAACAGAAATTTGATTAATGTCATATCAAATTATCCCATTCGCATTTCATCGCGGTTGTATGATTACACTACCAACACTACTGGCAAGTCTTGATGGAAAGTTTTCACTAGCAAATTATTCTCTTCCTCCTTCCATTCTGTGCAGTTTTGGGTTGATTACAAGTTGACATGGGACCCATCCGAATACGGAGGCGTGAAAAGCCTCCACGTGCCTTCCGACCATATATGGAGACCAGATATTGTTCTTTATAATAAGTAAGTTAAAAGAAATTGCTTGTACAGTCCCTTCCCCGATTTATTTTGTCTTTTTTTATTCCCACGAGTTTCTCTGCACGCTGGAATGCTACCGCTATGCCTGCATGTATTTCCCGTTATTGGAAAGAATTCTATTCATAATGTATGCATATGTTAGCGATGCTTTCTATACGTGCGTAAGTTTATATGGCGCCGTTTCATTACTGCATACATATATTTTCTCCCTGTAAAGTAGAAAAGTCGGCTTCGGAAAAGTAGTATGTAGTACTCAAACAGAAAAGAAAACAAACTTTTCTTCCTGTTCGCCAGGTTGCTTTCTTTAGATGAATATGTATGTGTGAAACCTACAAAAGATTGAGATCTATTCCTTATGTTAATGCAAAGGCAGAGAAAACAAACTCCGTTATTTTTTTTCTTTATGTTCACGTTATTATGAATGACTTGTTTCGTTAAACTAAGGTGGTGAAGGAAGCAAGTTGGAGTGGAGGAGCATGTGGTAGTAGTGTGCACTGGAGAAAAGAAAGAAAATTCTATGCATCATCACACATAACTACATATGTATACATATATGCATTGCACTGAAATTACTGTTAGTTTCCTCCACGGATTCGTGAGGCCATGGAAATAGTTATATAGTGTAGGGATTTTATATTTACATTCGTTTCCTTCATGCTTTCTTAAGGTTTGCTTAGCTTACCCTTCTTCTTAGGAGCTCCCTCTCTCTATGTATGTGTGTGTGTGGTGTGTACGAATATTTATGGAAAAGTGCGAACCAGGGCCAGTTGGTGCGTGTTACTCCATCACCAGAGAGAGATGCAATAGTGTGGAAAGAAGAGGTATCCAGGTCGTTGACCAAAAGTACTCTAGAAAATCCGTTGGAGGGAAAATCATGTTTCATTGCGATTCAAGAAAGACCGTTTCCCCATTTTTCTTTTGTTCTCATAGCTCAGAGAAAAAAATGCAATAGAGGAGTTTTCCCCGGTTACTCTAGAATCAGTTTTTTTTGCCGTGAACATGAACTTGCTGAATGAAGAATGTGCATGAAAAATGAGTTAGGTATGTAAAGCAAGTTGAGTTGGATGGATGGATGGATGGACGACAGGCAGACATGAGAGGAAATGCGTGTGTTTGTGATGTGAGTGTAGGTATGCGATGTGAGTAGAGTATTTAAGTAGTGGGTGGGTCATCATCATCATATCAACAAAATCAAACTATTATTTTTACCAGTCACCTCTACCAGTCAGTCACTTAGCCTGTTCCCATGTTCTCAGTCTCTGCTTTGCATAATATTGTAATTATTCTTGGAATTTGATTAAAGCACTGAGAAGAAATCCCATTCATTCATGTATAACAATGCCAAGAATTTAGCAGCAGAAGTGTGTGAAAATGTCGCCTGTGGATGGAATTTCCTTGTGGAAAATTTTCTGGTTACATTTGTTTTATACTAACTTTCACTCTCTGGCCTCATTCATATTTGATGCCAGAGGTGAAGTGATAATTATATTTTCTAGTTGGACAGCTTTTTGTTGAATGAAGTCGTAAAGTTGAGGTGAAGTTTTAATCCAGAGATAAAGAAAGATATGGTTTATGACATGAATCAGGATATGAGGTTCGTAGCGCCAAATAAGTAATACGTACCTTCAAGCTTTTTGGTATGAGCCACAACCACCACCACATTTTTTCCCTCATATACAGCCACCACCGTGCTTGTCATCCTCCTCATCGTCAATGTTCAACCGAGCATTTTCAGACAGTCATTTTCTTCACCGTAATAAAAAAATGTGAAGCAATCGTCTTCCGTTTGGAAGGCTGAGTAAACATGGGAAAAGCACATGAGAGCTTGTACACATGACTGACTTTTTCTTTTCCCTTTATTATGCTTCCTGCATTCCTTTTTATAAGGGATTTTAACATGTAATTTGTTTTGCATAGAGGCTGTCATCATTTTCATTTTTTGCGGAAAGGGAAAACAAAAAAAAAGAATAAAAGTCCGCGCTCGTAGTGGGCTTAGTTGGTTTGGTTTGTCTTTCCTTTGAGGCTTTGCTTGTCACCAGCCACCATTTCCGTTTATCAAATGAAAAGCAGCATTTGTCAATTTTCTTTTGGATTGTTTCCAGTGCGGACGGCAATTTTGAGGTAACGCTAGCGACGAAGGCGACCCTGTACCATAGTGGAATGGTCGAATGGAAGCCACCTGCAATTTATAAATCTTCTTGTGAAATCGATGTGGAATACTTTCCGTTCGATGAGCAAACATGCGTTATGAAGTTTGGCTCGTGGACCTACGACGGCTTTCAGGTAATCCAGAATAATGTAAAATCCATGTATGTACCTAAATAATAATATGCACATGAGAAGCTCACGTTGTTCCCATTAACTTCCCTGCCATGCTTTTGTGTGCATGCATGCATACATGCATATGAATTCGGCTGCCAAATCAGGACAAAATTAGCTGACTAACAAAGAGAAGACGGGTTAAAGAGAAAGACGACGAAGAAATCTGTTTTTTTTTGGTAGGGTGCGCATTTTCTTAATTATGCTTCAATGAAGTTGATAAGTAAAATTGATGTGATGTAGATTCGACTTTTGGGGACATGAAATGGATAACTTTTCCAGTTTGTAGTCTCCTCCCAGTCGAAGACACAAGTTCGCCTTGAAAACTTTTTCCTCCTGATCTCTCACAATCAGGGCGCCTATCATTTTGATGCAATCAAATCCCCAACGATTTCTGCAACAAGCAACTTTGGAAGCAGAGAAGAAAAACTAGATTTACAATGTTCATTGATTCGATAAGGCGAAACTTATTTCATTTCTTTCTACTTTACCTTAGTTGAATGTAATTGTTCAAAGAAAATTGAATTTACAGTGACTCAAATTGCTTGTGAGTATCCCTATGAAAGTTTTGTGTAAAACTTTAGCCCGCAGCCTCCACCTGTCACCATACAATGGAAACTTCCCTCTATTGTTCCAAACAGGAAGCCAGAGAAAGGCCTGAGCTTTCGCCCAAGCCTGTCAAACGACTCACACATTAGAACTGGCAAGCCTGGAAATGACAGGTGTCCTGATTTTCCCTTAATTTCGATTGTCTTTCGGAAACAACAAAAGCATTGTTCATTCTGTGGTTAACGCGTTTTTTTCTCCTTCAGCTCAAAGCGAATACATAAAGACCTGATCCTCGTTTCTCTTTAATTAAACGTCGAACTCGCCAAAACCCCCAGTCACGCCCACACAGCGCATTTATACATTATTTTCCTGTGTGTATTATTAATGCTCCTTCGTCCTCAAGTGCCCTTTGGCTCCGAGGCCATTGGGCAGTTCTCCAAGCGTACAATAGAAAATCTTTGAATAAGCTATTTTCATAGAATACATCTTCTTCGGCAAGATAGGTCAAATTTTGATGACTCATTTCAATCCGAAATGTGTATCGTTGTTGTCTTCATGTCTTAATAGGTTATTGCTTTATCGCCAAAAACTTTCTCCCATAATTTGCCTTTTACGTGAGGAAGAGGAGGAGGAGGCGAAGAATGCTTTTGTAGAATGGAGATAAGGATATTTATATTTTTACTGGCGCTTTTTATCTCCCTTGAATTGCTTCTCATAAAATATACGCTTGTTTCGCGGATCGCATAATAAAAAATTTTTTAACGTCCCTTCAAAAAAATGGCTATTTCCTAACTTCTTCTTCCTTGCCTCCTCTCTCCCAACGCTCTCCTTCTCCCACCGAAAAGATAAACAAGGGAGCTAAAAGCTATCAAAATTATATTGAGCATGTAGGGAATGCTGTAGTCGTCTAACTGGAAGACGAAGCTCTTAAAAAAATATTTCAAAGGGGAAATTGTAATTCCGCGCATAGCTTGGAACGAATTTGCAATATAAAAATTTTATTTTTTCGTTTCACGTTTCCAGGTCAGCTTGTCTATATCTATTCTCCTGTCACTCACTGTGTTCTTCTTGCTGCTAGCAGAAATCATTCCGCCGACGAGTCTTGTCGTTCCGCTACTAGGGAAATTTGTACTTTTCACCATGATCCTAGACACTGTCAGGTAAATTTTTTATAGCTCTTTCATCTCCATTTTTCAAGGCAAGTAAAAAAGGAACAAAAAAGAAACAAAAGGGAACTCGCTGAGTTTTCCATTCTCCTAAATTTATTTGCGATGAGCTTAAAAAAAAGTTACATAATGTGCATATCAACCGCTGCACTCAGCTCTTCGTGTGCGCTCAAGTGTTTTCTAATTGGAACAAAAATATTTGCATGGATAATTGCAGTATATGCGTCACTGTGGTTGTTCTCAACGTCCACTTCAGAACCCCGCAAACTCACACGATGGCTCCGTGGGTCAGACGTGTTTTTCTACACATTCTTCCCCGACTCCTAGTAATGCGTAGGCCACAATACTATTTGGAGAGGTACTTAAATTCCTTCCCCTACACTATTTTTTTCATGCTGAGCTTCAAGTAAAAAAAATATGAAGGAGCGACAGAGGGGCAACGCGCTCTTCCTTCGCTTATAAAAAACGGTGTAATGACTCGTGGATAATTTATATGACGATGATGATGATGGTGATGTATATTTTTTTGCTGAGCAGAATGGCGGGAAAATCCTCTCAGGGCATTTCCGGCAGTGGACGTTTGCTCATTAGAACCTGTAATGGGTTGGAACTAAGGCCAACACTCTCACTGAACGACTCACTCCAGCTGAGAGACATCAGAGAAGCACTTGGACTGGGAGAGATGATGCGACCCAGGTCTAACCACGAATATTCTCCGAGATGCGACCGTATGGATAAGTGAGTAGTGCTACACACAT
>JAHZNI010001950.1:0-18375 GCA_027744415.1 Seira ritae | reverse complement strand
GAAGTACAGATAATGTTTTCAGAGAATGGTTTGCGCTCTTACTGCACGTAGATTAATATCCATCATACATTTGAATTGAAATGTATGCATTACGATGCATGTCAACCGTTTTTCCTAAAACTTAGAATATCGACATTACTTGTAATTTGGTATGATGGGGTAATTTACTATGAAAAATAGTAACATGTATTCAAAATTGCATTCAGACTGTTTTGAAGCTCATGCCCCATGCCTAAAACGTTGAATTTTATATAAAACATAGATGAAATTAGTCACAAAATGTGGCTTAAGTCTATGTTAAATCAACTTTTCAAAAAAAATTGAATTTGGTTGCAGCATTCAAAAATGTAATATACTTTGAGGTTTCGGCAACATACGTATTTTCATACAATCACTTGTGCTATTTCCTTTTTTCTTTACGTGGGCTATAGTAACAATTAAATTAATTATAAGAAACACGACTCAGCGATTGAAAAAAGATCTAATAATAAGTGAAAAGTAAAGCAAACAGGAATCTTCTGTATTTTTGACCGATAACCGACGCCTGGACTGGGCGGACCATGTAACCTTTCTTGTTTTCCGTACGAAACTCTTTTAGAAAAACAGGATCTTTGTCAGTGTACAATAAGCTGGATTGTGAAAACTAAGGATGTTAGGAAATGCAGGACTTCGCCACTACTTCGCATGGCACGCTACATCATGTACTTTGTACTTGTGCTTACCGTGTTGTGTGGACTGTAACATCAACGAGAGTTCTTCCCAGAAATCAATTTTTCATATGCCTTTTTATAAAAATGTTTAGATAGGCTTTTTCCAGTTATGTAGCTGCAATTTTTTATCCAAATGGGCACTTTATTGGCACTTGGGCTAATGCATGAAGTTCCCCGATGTAGTCCAGGTTTTGTTTATTATTTATATAGGTATTATTCAGAAAAAATGCTTTACAAAATCGTAGGTTTCTTTTCAAAATTAGATCAAATCTGTGTCTACAAGAGTTGAGATCACTGACTGACAGTCCTTCAGCTTACAGCAAACAGGATACATAGTAGCAGACTTCATTTCAGTAGCTCTGCTCAGTTTCCTGTCTCCTCGTCCAAGAAATGCACGCCCAACATTCATGGAATTGTAAATTATAATTAAAGGAAGTTGAAAACTCGTTTACATCCGCCGCAATACATCTTGTATCGATCGACGATTTTCAGAAGCTCACAGACTAGGTATGATTTTTAAAATTTATGCATAGGTAAAATGTATCAGACTGACGAATGTTGGCTTTTAGCTGCGTGCGAAGTGCCAGAGAAATAGATGTATGGGCAGTATCAATGATGATGATGTGATAACAAGTCCCCACGTGCAAGTATATTATTTCCATAAGCGCATTTTGGGTTTTTAGAATGAATACACCATGAATATTTTGTATTATTAAAGTACTGCATTATGTATTCCGATTTCTGCAAAGGCTGCATGGATAAGGTTGGTGGAAGGGAAGTGTGTTTTGCTTCACAACTTTTCTGAGAGGATTATGGTTTTGTGTTTACTTTTAATGCTATTTCTGCTGCCAGTGAAAGTATGTGCGTTTTACACAATTGAAAAGTTTGAGCTATTACATGAGCGTTCATAAAATGTATCAGGATGGAATTTATTATGTAAGCTTACTTATTAGATCGCAACGGAAAATTGAGGTAAAGGTAACACTGATAGACTGCCACGTAATTTAGAAAAAGAGATTTTTGAGAAAAAAGTAGCAAGAAAATGAATATCAGACTGTAAGCTGGCAGGAAAAATGTTTATGTCGGCAGTAATGTCATTTTTACGGGAGACCTCTGGTGGTAAACATAAAATACACACGACCTCGCTCACATACCTTTCTTCTGTCTTATTTCAATATCTTTTTGTTGTCCTTATCACTCCTACCTTCACAGTGGATGGGTTTGAGTTCAAGCTTGATACATTTCTGTGGAAAATATTGCACGGAGATGATGACTCCGATGACGTACATGTGTTATATCATGTACAGTGATCAATCATCCTCAAACTTTCCCCTTTTCCGCATTCTATTCGTATTGTTCCCAGAGAGCATATTTTAGTCAGTGTCATGAGATAGCTCAGATTTTTTTCCGGCTCGCTCGCATCCAGTCCCTTTCACCTATTTTACATCTTTATGCATTCATCTGTCTTTCTTTTCCTTCTCACATCTATTTTCTTCTTATGATCAAGATCCCAGCTGTGCACACGGGAAGATGTAAGTATGCGCAAAAGTGTACTTTTGTTGCTCGCAATAAATAGCGAGAAAATGAAAATGTATCCAATGGAGCGCTACCGCCATTACCAGGCTTTATCTTCCATCCACATACACAATCCGCACCCACCCTCACGTCAAATATCCTCAGAGTAAGTGTAAAGTGCAATAATCAAAATGTTTTTCCCTTCTTTTCTTCCCATGTAAAGAAAAATTGAAATGAAAATGCTGTCCTTACAAAAAGTCGGGAATATGGAAGTCCTTCTCTGACGGTTTCGTTTTCTGCTCATGCATTTACATTATTCTCAATATACATAATATACATCCTGGTTTAAGAATTCTCACCTTTTCTTACAAAGAAAAATGGAGAAAAATTAAAAATCACGCGTTTATATAGAGCGGAGAGACAAACGTCATCGAATTCCTTTTCTAAAGTGTCATTTCAAGAATTGCAAAAGTTTTTAATAAAAAATGAAGTGTAAAAACCGAGTACGAGTGTTTCAAGAATGAAGAGATGTAACACGAGAGTATTTAATCAGTGTCAGTGACAATGAACCGTAAATGTGCACAAAAGAGAGTGTACATATTTTTTCCCGAGAGTAGTTTCTGCTTCAGATAAACGAGATGGGAATTAGTGTGTGTGTGTGAGTGAGAAGAAGACGAAGGGCTTTCAGAAAACTAAAGAAAACTTTTGTACTTTCACTTTCCTCTCGCTTTCTTTCTTTTTAACGAAATGATTATCATTCCGTCTCATTTTTTCTCTCTTTCTGTAGAAGAAGTGGGTAAAGCCGATGAAATATATTGTTGCATGGCATAGTATACCTTAGTATATGAAGTGTAGTTTCTTTATTTTCTCCTAGAGTAAGTCATTCTTTTTTTTTTGAGTACGTTTGTTGTCTCGAAATAGGTAGGCTTTTCTCTCGCCCTTTAATAAAATACACCTGCTCAACCCCTCCACATTCGCCTTTGTTAGGGGAGGGAACGAGAACTTGTCTCCTTTCCGTGTGATTTTTACCCAGGCTTACAGAAATAGGAAAAACGAAGGAATGAAGAGTGTGTGAGGAGTGGAGACTGAAATGAGTACGTCAACGCGAGATGATCTCATTGATCACTTTTAAGAATACTTGAGTCACGTATTCCCATTGCTTATTTCAAGTATAAAAGCTGTATTGACGAGACACTTCAGAAATGAACGTTTTCTTGGAGCCGTCATCCACTAGTTCTTGGAGTTCTAGTAATGGTTAAAGTATGGTTCTCTAGCTCACAAACGAGCATTCATTTTTGTTCTTTCCACTTCACTCTTTCTTCGTGTTGTCGTTTTCCTACTGATAAGGTCAATAGTCATACCCACCATATGAAATGCATAATAATCATGTTTTGAAAACGGAGGAATAGGAAGACGAAAGTCTTATATCGAAAGGCTTGGCTTATGTTTTGTCAGATTTTTTTTTCTTCATGCGGCTACACTTGAAAAGGTAAAAAGAGGAGAACTGAACAAAACGTAGACA
Organism: Seira ritae; assembly: GCA_027744415.1. Classification (NCBI taxonomy): domain Eukaryota; kingdom Metazoa; phylum Arthropoda; class Collembola; order Entomobryomorpha; family Entomobryidae; genus Seira; species Seira ritae. The sequence continues at coordinate 14,628 of JAHZNI010001950.1, read as the reverse complement.
CATATTATTATTTTCATCTTCTCCTCATTGTCTATTTTCCCTTAAAGAAAAGGAGGACGGAAATGATGGTAGAAAACTGTAGAGAGTACTCCACCTTCCAATCAATCTTCAGCATAAGAAATATCATCTAGACTCTGTAAAGGATTTGCACCCTTTGTCCCTTACGTTTGAATTGTTCTGCTCTTGCAGCTGTTAGGATTTCACACTAGTAGGGTGTCTACATCCCAGATAGAAAAACTCTTGCTGAATTGGAACTGAAGAAAAAATTCCCCCTTTCAATGCACGTTCACTACATAGCGTGACAAGTTTAAGCAAAAATTGCAGACTATCTCTCGCAATCCAGTTAAATTACGGAAAAGAAAGTAAACAATAGGTTTACGGGTCAGATAATCTTCTCTGACATTTTTAAGTGATAATTTTCCTCTCAAAGCCGCAGTTCCACGAAAAAAAGTCATGCTACTAGAAAAACATATATTTATATTTTTGTTGGTGTAGAATACAGGCACAAAAGACAAAAAGTACAAGGCATGGGATCTGCTGCTCCACATTCCAAGTTTTTCATTTTTCTACAAGTGTGGTCTCTGGTGTTAGCGTTTTAAGCCCCTTTTTGATTCTTCCACCACACTCAAGACCTTGCACCCAGTCACCACACAGAGACCAGAATCGTTCTATTCATCCTTTCCCTGTACAAGGTGAAACTTTTCCCCAGCTCCACCACTTTCCCAAGTATTATGCGGCTTCCCACTTTTTCTCTCTACTTTTCGGAATTTAATCCAATCGAAAACGATTATGAAGACGAAAAAAGGAAGAAGAAGAATGAAGAGATTCTAGTTGGAATACGTGGCCGGCCTATCTAACGATTGTCATCATCAGCAACGGAAGCGAGAAAAGACAGTTTTTATATTGCGGTGTTCTTCAAACAGTGGCGGTCACATAAAAATATTTTTCTAACTCTACTTCAGTCTTTTTTTCAAGTGTTGTACCTGGATACCACCAACTCAGTATGAAAGGGCTGGTAGACAGAGCAGAGAGAAAGACTAAGGATCGCTTTTATTCTTCTTTCCATATAATATATTTTCCACTCCTGGCGTGCTCTGGTCTTTTTTACCTTCCCTATCCGAGCGAATTCCTTACTTTCAGTCTGATAATACCCAAATGTGAAAGGATGAAGATGTAGAAGAGAAGAAGGAAATTCTTTGTAATGCCATTCACACACTCTGACAATACATGTTTTTCTCCACATAATAATATCATGATCGGGATGATGATGATGAGGATGATCTCGAGAAGAAAAAATACATCGTGGAAAACTCATACTCAATTTAATGTCGTAGTCAACTCAGCATCCAAGAAAGCTGAAGCCAACCCAGTCACACTATTTTTTTGTCTATTGAACAACTTTCTCTTTTCTCCCAGTTTATTTGAGCCGTCGCCAAATTAAATGACACAGAGTTTTCTCCTCTTGGAAAAGTGTACGATACGATACGATACGATAAAAAGTGAAGGAGGTAAGCTCTTTTTCACTTGTGTGTGAATGTATGTTTATGTCTTGCCTCGCGACTAAAGCGCAAGAGTGTGTGCCTTGTCTGGCCAGGGAGGCAACAACTTTTTTATTGCTTGGAAAGGAAGATAGAGAAGGTGTATTCCACAAGGGCTTAACAGGGAAGATTAAGCCTGGGCGAAAATAAGGGAGAGGGAGAAAAACCGCAAAATTTTATTATAGGTTTTGTACAAACGTAAATATGTATTCTCTAGTTGGAAGCCGCTACCATTCCACATTATTATGATTATTATGCATTAGTCGTCCATATCGTTTATATTTTGGCACGGTGTGTGTGAGTGAAGGAAACGTACACAATACACGGGCTTCTCTTTCCCTTTTTTTGTTGAACGGATTCTCTGGAAAAGAAGAGAAAGAACGTACTCATGACGTATGATTCAGGAAATTACTTTTTAATCCCGTCATCTTTCCTGGAAAAATATAGAAAGTGGCTGGTATAAGAGAAGTGGTGGCTTGTGGATTCAGGGAGGAAACTAGGACAGTATTTTCAGTCGATGTGAAAGAAGATTCTCCGACACGACGATGTTTACTCTCACCATAAACCTCCGACACTTTGATGTAAACATGAAAGGTCTAAGCTCAAAAACCTTACGTGTGAATCCATGTTCAACCCAACATAGCGACATGTTGAGGTTTTTGTCATTTTTTGAAATTTTTAGATATTAAGATTTTTTATCTTTTTTGATAACAGTTAGAAAAACTAAATTTTTCTGATGCCAGCTGTGAAAATTTTAAGGTGAAATAAGCTAGAAATGATTTTATAAAAAATAAACTTTTTAATGAAATGCTTATTATGGAGAAATGCATTATCATTCGCTGATGACGTCATCTGCGAAGGAAAAATTAGATCTAAAATCAGAAGTTTGTCAGAAACATCTTAGCGGCATCTCAATAAATCAAAATTTCTCAGATGTCGCAACCTGGTCATACTCTATAGCCTTGGTTCAACCATGACTTCGATGATATTCATTTGTAACTGACCAAAGCTAAGCTGCTATTCTAAAGTTATAAAATCTCAGCCCAGAGAGAGAGATTCGTTAATAATATTAATACATTTACCGATTTCGTTTTTTAAACTCTCATTTCAAGTTAAGCACTTGCTACTTCAAGTGAAAACGCCATTGTCGTCGTCATGATCAAAGCAATTTCCTTCTTATTGGGCATCTCATTTTGCGAATTCGAGTTTCATAAAAAATATTATTTCTAATGAGTAATCACTCCTTCAAGTCAAAACTTTCTTCATTTTTCGGCTGTCTCTACAGAATTTGTTGGTCATCATCCACTAACGGCCTGATCAGTTGTTTTGTGCGTAGGAGGTTCGAATCGACTCGTACAGTAAGACGTAATATATCCAGGTTTATGTTCCAGCTACATAGTAGCAAAAGGCATGATTACAAGAGCAAAAGGCTATATGGAAGATTACGGAGTCGTCTCTCCCCGCGGAATCATATGCGTTGAATATTTATCGCTCGGCTATGATCATCATCGTGAGGTATGTTTACAAACAAAGTCGAACCAAAAAAGCTAGTACAATACACGCAGATGATAGCACTTTGCTTATACCAGCACAAAAACCGCTCGATATTGTGCAGCATGCGGATTCAGCGGCGGCCACAGACGACTCCGTAATCTTCCATAGCTTGTACACACCGTGACTATTTCCGATATTCTTCCAATGTTTTTCTCTGAAAGAAGTGTCGGGGGTTTCTCCCTTTTCCGCCTGGCGAAAAGTCCCGCCAGGTTTTTCATCTTTAAATGATGGTGGTGGTGGTAGACGATGGGTTTTCGTGTCATCTCTCTTCTCGTGTTCTTGCACGATTTATGAAGTCTACGCCATGGAAAATAAGAATCCTTAACTTTTTTTCTCGCGATTCATGTTTCGCCTTATTCTTTACAATTATTCTGGCAACTAAATTTTTGCAGGGTTGGGAAATTAGAGATGGGAGTAGAAAAATGAATGAATTGAGTTTTAAAAAGGTTCCTACTTAAATTTTGGCATTTGCCCCTTAGTGTTACGGATTTTGGGTTTTAAGAGCATTTCCAGTCTTGAAATTGAAACTGCATACATTTTAAAATTTACCTTCGCATGCAAAAGTTTGCAGGTTTGTACTTTTCATTCATTCATGTTAAGAAAAGAAAAGGAAAAATTCAAAGAAAGCACAAAACTGCAGTATTATGTTGCAATGTTTTAAAAATTTATTCAATAAAAAAGTTACCCTAGCAAATGATGCAGTTAACAAAAGATACAAACCTAATAAGTGAAGTTAAATTGTAAAATATACTTTGCCTATTAAAAAGTGGATTTTAATTCCTCGGCATTAGCCGAAGCCATTTACTTCGTTCGTTGACATGCAAAATTCAAATTTTATTCGTATTTAAAACATTTTTTGTGATCCGTGTGTTTTGCTTTATACTTCAGGACTCACGTAATCATAATCTTGTTGGCTCAGTTGGCTGTCGCAGAGTCCCTCAACTGTATTTTCGGTGATCTGATTTATGTAAGATGGTGCAGACTGTAAAGCTCAGGGTCGTATTCGCCATTCTATCTCATCTCCGACTTTCTCTGTTTAGTGAACAAAAGTTCATGCCATTTTTATTTGCGACACGTGCCCCATAGATCAAATCAAGGTACGCCTGAAATCCTTCCAAACCCCTTCAATATAAGCCTGAGTTATGGTTCCAATACCATTACTCAAATACAAATACCTTACCTCCGCCCAACCCATGCTTCCGTATTTTTGGCTGACTACTCGAAAAAATATAAACAAACGAGGCTCAGAGCATTGCAAAGTTGATCCGTGGAGAAATAAATGATATCGACTGAATTTTGGTGGTGAAAATGCACGCACAATTTTCATGATTTTTTTTACATTTTTCAATAAAATCGAATGAAATTTGGGAGAACGCAATACAAATACAAGTGAAGAAAGTAAGCAGTATGGGAAGCAAAAGACCGCATTTTTATTTGCAATCAAATCGGAAATTGAACCCTGTAATAAATTTTAAATGAGATGGATTTTATTGAAGTTTTAATGTGTTATTTGCTCCGCACTGAGCTGGAATATTGTAAGTCTACATTTTTCAATAAAATCGAATGAAATTTGGGAGAACGCAATACAAATACAAGTGAAGAAAGTAAGCAGTATGGGAAGCAAAAGACCGCATTTTTATTTCATTTTCCCCAGGATTAAAGATTTATTTGGAGTTGTTTGCCCTTTCTCCCTGGATCCTATATTTCTGCTCAATCCATTATGAAATCGTAGATCTATCTTTTAGAATATCAACACAAGCTTGAAGCCAGGAGATATTTTTCCTTGTTAGGAATTGCTGAAGAGAAAAATAATATGATAAAGTATATATTTTTGTCCTCATAAATAAAACAAACATGCATGGATTTTTACCATCTAATATGCATATGAAAATGGGAGGATGGATTTTCTCCAGACGTTTTTTTTCTCTTTTCGTCGAAGGCTCCCGCGCTCTTTCCTTCCTAACGTCGCTGTTGTAAAACTTGGCCAAACCATGTCGACGGGAAGAAACTGTAGCGAAACTTAGTTTTATTATCCTTTGTAGACCTACCCACGTTCGCCATTCTTATTTCTCAAGAAAAAAAATACTTGAGAAGAAAGAATATTTTTCTTTGTTTCTTTGTTAGCGGTTAGTGTTGGGTGGGTATAGTATGGCAGCGGCGACGTCAGTGGTGCTGCTGATATTCTTGCCTCTCATATGTTTACCCACTCAATAATTCAATATGTTGCTCTACTCTCGGCTCTTTCTAACAAAAATATGTACTTTTACTGTTTGTGTGTACTGAAAAACTGCTCTGGAGAGAGGGGAAAATGCCTGAAGAGAGGAGTTCTATGAGGGAGGAGATGGGAACGAGATGGCTGATGATGATAAAACAAAGACTGAGCTTCCTTTTTGAGGAGATCAATAAGAAGCGAAATGTGTTGGGACTTTGGATGGTGTGGCTTGGGACTATACTTTCATTTTTTCCTATCCCGTTATCCTTTTCTCATCAAAATGGATACCACAGAAAAGTGTAGAGTTATTCCTCTATTTAAAGCGTTCGGTGTGGAATCTCCTACAGGAAAATTACAGGGCTGTCCTCTGATGCGTACTGCATTAATATTTTCTACCTCATGGGGACAGACGACAGAGAAAGTATTGCCGAAACAGCCCTTTGTTTTCTCATTCACAAGCTAGCTTGAGTAGCTCATGATTACTTTGGAAACCACAAAATAAAAGTTCTAACGAAATTTTAAAGTATACTTGGACTGGTAGTTACTTTCTCTATTCACTTTGAGAATATTATGATGAGCACGGAAAAGATTTTTAAATGAATGCAATTTTCAATTTGGCAAAGCAACAGGAACTGCTTTTATTGCGCAAGATCAATTTATTTTATGCGTATTTGCGTCTTGTGTGCAATCAAATCGGAAATTGAACCCTGTAATAAATTTTAAATGAGATGGATTTTATTGAAGTTTTAATGTGTTATTTGCTCCGCACTGAGCTGGAATATTGTAAGTCTACATTTTTCTCAATCAAATCGGAAATTGAACCCTGTAATAAATTTTAAATGAGATGGATTTTATTGAAGTTTTAATGTGTTATTTGCTCCGCACTGAGCTGGAATATTGTAAGTCATGTTTCGCAGTAAATGGTGGGTGACACCTGCAATATACCAAGGAGTAGTAGGGAACGGGCAATATAAACAGGGTAGTTTTTGTTGTTCCTTACAAACTATTATTGCCTTTGTGTTCCCAACAAATCGTGTGAAATCAATATGATTGTCGATGTATGAGCGCAGTTTGTATGATATAGGAGTTTACTGGGAATCGTAAAATAATGACAAGAAATTACAAATGACGACCATGTTTACGAGACGATAAAATGTCTTGCTAATGAAATTGAATATTTTATTGTTTGCATTTCAGAAAGGACGCGACAAAGGAGCTCTTGTGGGAACCGAGATAAAATCAACCATAAACTCAACATTTTTGTGCAACATTTTTTTCTCAGTCCAAAAATATAGAAACTCAAGAAAAAGAATGAGCTTTCAATAATTTTCTAAACAGAAACAAAGTTCAATTGATGAATTAGGATTTTTGAAGTGAATAAAATAAATATAAGTTTTACGCGTTTTAATTTTCATTACTAACTAGTTATCCGTATGAATAAAAGTGTGAGCAAGCTTATAGACACAAATGTCTTGAACTTAATTAATCCTATTTATTAAGCACAGTGGAAGCAGTGCAGTAGTGAGTTCAAAAAATTGAGTTGATTGAGTGAGAGACATTGATCTCTTTTAAATATACTATTATATACGACGTTTGTTGACTTTTACATGTTCACTAAGTGGAAATAATTCTTTTCAGTTTTTCAATTTGAGTCATCATGGGACAATCTGGTGTAAGTATTGAATTCTTTTGATGATTTCTTTGTTTGTGGCATGGTTTTCTAAAATAAGTAGTTGCAAAACATTGGTCTTGGTTTTGTATGGATAGTTAGTCGGGCTGTAAGGAATTTGCTTTGTAATCAGCTTAAACTTTTGGTCATGATGTTGATCAACTGTAGTCAATAATTAGTTTTCTACTTACCAGTGTTTGGGAATCAAAATGCCAATGTTTGACAATTGACTTACCGCATGATACATACATTATGATTTTGATTATTGAATAAATGCACACGTACATTAAAAGTACCTCTGCACCAACGCATTATTCTTGGTTAAGCCTTTGCGTCTGATTTGCTTAGCGCTTATGCCTTCAGGTTGTACCTCAAGCCTCACCTCAGCCGAAACGTAGGAAAAAAGATTAGCACAACTATATTATGTTTCCTCAAAACGTGTCTGTCTTTCGCAACTTACAACCCTTCTTCCTTTCATCCCACCAAAAAGTAGACAGAGTAAATAAGTGGATGATGATGATGACAGACATAGACAGGCACTCGAAGGAAGCTATCTCAAGTAAAATTTATTTTGAGAATGCTCTTTTGCTCTTCCTTTCTCTCTCTCTATCTCTCCTTTTCGGTCAGATCAGGCAGGTCAAAAACATTTCCACGAGCAAACAGACCATGTTTTAAAGTGAAAGATAAAAGTAAAGAAGCTTCTAAAACACCTTTCTTCTTTCGACACATGGAAAGAAAATAGAAGAAGCACGAAAGGAAAGAGTTTTAGAAAACGAAAGTGGGAGGAAAATAGGAGAAACAGTAAATTGAAACTACCATGCACGGGACATACTTTATATAAAAATGCTTGCGTTGTTTCGATGGACTTGAAGGAGGCAAAAATGAAAGTAAAATAAAAAAGAAACTCGCGAGAAAAAAACTTTTATGATACACAAGCGTATATACATGTATGAGTTTTCTCTTTAAAATGATAGTAAATTCGACATGTTGAAAAGCCCCGCAAAAATAAGATATAATTTTTTACACGAAAGTGTATAACAGCAAAGCCATGCATACAGAAAAAATCGTGTCTTAAGTTACGCGGCTTGCTTCAGTGAGGAAAAGTAAAGGAAAAGGGAAAAAGTTCGTTTTATTAAGATATTTTGGATTCTAGTCAGCAAGCCTCATAAGAAAAACTTTTAATATGAGCTTAATAATATCTTTTCACTGAAGAGGGAGGAAAAAGTGCACACACATGAAAGTCCATGTTAAAAATGGTGGTGTGGTTGTGCAAAGTAGATATCATCCTCTTTAAAACATGCATATTATTGCAAAAAAAGAACGAAAATTTGGCAATGGCGTGCCTCGTTCTGTGTCTCCGTGAAAGTTGTGTGTTGTGTTGTTTACTCTCTCCTCTTCCGAAGCAAAGGAAGTCCGGTCCGGTCTCGTCGTGAAAGAGCAGGAAAGAAAAATCTGAAAAAGATTATGATAGTACTATAATAAAGCCCAGCACAATTCTCATCCATTCGAAGGAAGGGTTCTCATTGGTGATTGTAAATTAAAGCTGGGCAGAAGGAATGATATATTGGTTCGAGCCACTCTGGGAAACTGGAATTGCCATGGAAGAACATGACCAGAAAAAAAGTGATAATAAAAGTGGGGTCTTGGTTTGCGCCTCGTCCTCTGATCAAATACCATCCGCGTCTTCTGTGTGTATAAGACATTGCTATGGAGTCTTGAAAGCATGATTATTATCCTTATTGTTATTATATATTGGAATAGGCCAACTCAAAAGTTTCCAGAGGATGTGTTTATAGCCGTGTTTCCAAAGTTATATTAGAAAAACACTAGCCATGAGACGATGGGATTCAAGGCAATTCAGAGTATGGAAGAGGCTATATCTTTTTATTATTTTTCTTCTTATCGCTCATTTCGCTAGCTTCATTAAATATTTTTTTCCAGCTTCCCTCTTTTATGAGAAATGCGTGGCTGCGAAAGTTCAAAGTTTTTTAGCTCAAGTTCCGCTACAATTTTGAAAGCTGTGAAGTACTACTTGAAACAATTTTTTGTGGAAAAGCCTATGTGTAGGGTCAAGTAGTATAGTTAATTCATACAACACTACCAAACTCAGTCAAGCAAAGTGCAATGCATTCACAAATGAAATTAATCATTCATTTTCTATTTCATATTTTTGAAACGGTAGCTGTAGTTCTAAGCTTTTCGACTTCTTCCCTTCCAAACTTTTATAAAGTATTGTAAAGGCGTTTTCACAGAGAGAAACGAAGCGACGGCAATAATTTAGTGGGTAAAGAAAGGTCTTCTCTAAAACAGTGACGGAAACTCCAAAGAATAAGTTAGGATCTGTCGCTATTGGAGAGTTACTGCGCTGGGCAAGTATTAATCCCAGAGTTTTATCTTGTTCAACAATAATTCAGCTTGAAAACGATACTTTAATTAGTGTCGCATCATCAAATAAAATGACTTCCCAAAGTGCACAGAACTTTAAACCATTCCTGTTCCCCCTTTTGAGAAGGACCGGCGACAGCCTCAAAGCAAAGCGGCTTTTGATACTCTTTTTCTGCTCGCATTCTAAAATGGCTGTCTGTTTTTCAAAAATACCACTTTATATTATGGTGTTTTATTTTTGATAGAAACATGACTTCCTTTCTGCCTGTTAGTGTAACTTGCACTTTGTGAAGAGTTCCGCGAAAATCTATTGTCCTAAAAAGACGAACGACAACAAAAAGCTAAATATTTATGGAAAGCTGTACCGTCTATTTGCTCGTCTGGAAAGGGAAAGTAAAGATTTTTCATCACTCATACTTGAACATTATTCATATTCTGCCATGTGTGTAGCCTGTAAAACTTCTTACATCATGCAATGTGCAAAGTCTAATGGAGGACGAAGAAAAAAGTCAAAAGAAAAATGCCTTTCTTCCTTTCCTTCTCGCTGAAGTTTTATTTTTATATGTACCTCGATCTCAAGTTTCTTGCACCTTGAGTGCTGGCTTCGTTGTATAACGGGCACGCATTTATCCAAAAATATGTACGGGATATGCAGGAATAAAGACGGAAAAGTAACATTACGGATTTTTTTTGTTTAAAACATTAGCTATTCTGCAGGGAATCTTATCCCACATTTAAGAAAACTACTCGAGTTATAGCACCAGTAGTAGTATTCCACACAAGTAGCAGCACGTCCTGGTATATGGCGTCAGTGAAAGTTTTTACATGGAGTTTTCCTTCTTGCTGGTCTTGGTCTGATTTAGAAGCCCCCTCTCGTTCACTGACCTACATGTTTTGAATGCTAATAAAATCCCATGGAACACTTGTTCATGCATCGTTCTAGAGAGAACCAATGTCTTCCTTCAAAATACTGCTTTTTTCTTCATCTCCTTTCACTTGGTTTTGATCACATCAGTTTTTTTCTTTTTCTCGGGCGGTATTTAAAAACCAGGGGAAATATGTTCCAAAGACGATGAGATAAGAGCAGAAAACTGTGTGGCGTATGAAGTATGAAGACTTGGGATCGAAGAGGAGATATATTAATAGCCTCAGCTCCTCAAGTTTCAAAAATCGCTATTAAAACATCCATAGATGTGTAATGTAAAGCATATACCTGAGAAAAAAGTGAAAATTGTGTGCAGGGAAATGCTTAAGCCACCCAACAAGCTCCTGGTATCGGTCTGAGTTATCAAGCTTTTTGCTTTCTCCTCATATTCCGAGTCCTAAGCCACTTTACCGTTCTGCCTAAGGAGAAAATATCAACTGGAAGACTATTAATTTCTCCAAGTTTGCTCTGGCCCTTGCAAAGAAACCACCACTATTGTAGAGGTAGTAGTAGTTGTTGTGGGACTGAGCAATACAGTGTTCTGGAGTATGAAATGGAGTCAATGATGAAAGCGTGCGTTGATCGTAAAATACTTTCATTGCGTTTGCTCTACATGACCGAGTACATTGTATGGAGGTTTTTTAAAGTAGAATTTTTGCCTCATGTAGTGCATCTCAAGTGTTATGTTATGCTGTTCTGTTCTTCATGATTCCTCAACTCTTTTGAAGAGAGGCATTCATGCAGTAAAAGCAGAAAAAGAAACGCTAACCAAAAAGAAATAAATAAAGTTTAGTTGGAGTAACCCAAGAATGAAATTGCTACAATGTTCTGAGGAAAATGGGGAAGTAAAAACATGTACCATTTTAAGGAAAAAACGAATCGTTATTCCTTTGTATCGTTTTCTGTTTTCTCTAGACGCGACACGGCCAACGTTGAAACGAGATGTGATTTGATATGTCATGTAATAATGTTATACTCTTTATGCATAAAAATGGAAGTGAAACAAGCATGAGACATTGAAAAAAATCGTAGTTACATTTTATACTACATACAATGATATTGTTATTGCTTGAATTCGTCATCAGAACTCTTAAAATCCTCGGAATGCAATGCCATGCCGTATACCTTTAAAGCAGAGAAAAACTTTTTGGATGGAGAGTTGTGATATGGAGGGTGATGGAAAAAGAATGTGGAAGAGGAAATCGGCGAACGCCGACTTGCCCAAGTACTTCATACAGTACATCCGTCTAGATTTTTTCAAGTTACCTAAGTTTCAAGAAATAATGTTAAAAAGTTGTTCAAGAAGTTTTGTTCGAAGAAAGCAGCAAATTAGCTCTTTAGAACAAGTCTTTAATCATATAAAATTACCTTGTCCATCCGTCTGTCTGTTCATTAGTTTTTTCTTGATAGGAATATGATATTAAGCTGAAACTATCGAATTTCAGCTCAATCGGACTAGTTTGAGAAAAGTTATTCAACTTGCAGCTCTGGCTTCTAACGGCTGCAGAAAAGGGCTACTGTATGCTATGCTTCGATAACTATAGAATAGATGGAGGTAAAATATGGCAATGATGGAGGGGCGCATATGACAAGAAAAGTGGGAACGTTGATGTTCAAGACTCCAGAAATATAAAAATATATAACGAATCTTTATTCGGGAATATTCCCGGGAACTTTAGAAACAAAGTTAAAAGCCAGTCAGGAACTCAAGAGGAGATGAGTTCTACAGAAGCTCTCTGTGGACTGTATTATTAATACACAAGTTGGTTCCGCTTTTATATTCAGCGGAAGCCATACAAATACAAAAGCAATATACAATGCATGCATCAAACAAAATAAAGGAAAATCAGAAATAACTTAATTCCTAGAATTCTACATGAACATTTGCGTGATTCAGATAAAATTAAGAAAACAAAGAATTCGAATAAACATAACTTATTACATTGCTATCATGTGAACAATTCATGCACACTTGAAATTGAACAGAACTACTCAAAAATACCTTTGTTCCTACACGCTCTCTTTGCACCTACATACCTGCACAATTAAGTGCGCCGTAATTATTCCAAGAGAGCTACATTTCTCCAATCACTTGCATGTAGAATTAACTACGCAGTAATCTTTTCCAAGAAATGTACGAAGGAACAATGACAAGAAACAGAAAGGCAACAATCTACATAAATTCAGGTATGCATAATTCGAACACGATGTCTTAACTAATTAGCAATAACTTTTGAACGGCAAATTTCTCGAACCTAAAACTACGTACACATATGTGAAAAAGCATGCTTAAAAACATACTAAAATCTTAAAGCTGCCATACGATCACATTTTATACTAATCACTTTCACAAAACACTCGAAGTCGAAAATAGCCGCAACCCAACTTTTAATGACGAAAAGCGCAGTGACATCATAACGAATTTAAAAAAAATTCAAAGTATTACATTGCATTAAATCATACATAGATTAAACAAACATCGTGTTTGTATAGTCTATGGTATTAAGCTAAAATATTCCACATAATATGCTGAAGAATATACATAATATGCTGAGTGAGCATATAGGATGTCTCTTTTGAATTTAAGTGAAATCCAATAATTATAATACCAGTTTTTTAAGATTTGAGGTTAAAAGTCTGCTGAGGAAGGAAAGAATTAGAACAAAATCCCAATAGCTAAGATTAAAAATGTTACTCCCGCACAAACTTTAGATTTAAGAGATTCAATTTTATTCAAAATAATTAAGAGAAAGATTTGTATCAAATTTCGGCAGAATTTAATATAGCTTAAGTCGAGGAAATTTTGTAGTTGTTTTTATTGAATCATTTTCAACTTCGAATATGCATCCATCATCATGTTACAATTAATAATAAAACTGTAGACGGACGGTCCGAAGAAGTAGCAAAGCATTGTAGAATTAAAAATACCCGATCGGTCGCTTTCATAGACGATATAATCATTTGTACAGATTAATCGTTTTAAACTGACGGTCCGAATAAGTCACAATTATTGGTGCAAAAGAATGGAAAAAGTACAATTGAACAAAACAACTTGTACAATTGTACAAAAGAAAATGTGCATGCTACTGTTAATAAAATACGAAACACAAACAAGCCGATTTTGAACCCTTCACCCTCCCCTCCATACCGCACTTAATGTGTTCACTTAAAAAGTATGGAATGTCGGCTTGTCAAACCTCCCTCCCCTCATCGATCGATCTACGTAACCTTCAGTGATCAGGCGACCTATCGACCCCACATTGAACCAGGGTAAATTCAAAAGACACGAGGAATCTCCCTGTCGAAAGTGCATCTCAAAACGTTGCATTTTTGGCTGTAAAGCCGATACAATTTGAGAAATTTTCTTATAGGATTTTACATGGGGAAGCGAGGTGACCCCAAGGATTGACCCATAACTCGAGAACGGTTTAATATTTTTCGATGATAAAGTGGTACCAATTCTACGCCACAATTGATCAAGATTTACCATAAAAAACTTCCTTATGCATGTTACTATGTAGATTGTCCTGTTATTTAGCGTCCTGTAACAATCAATGAAATTGACCTATTGACCCCAAATTGAGCTATGGCACAACGCAATGACCTGGAGAATCTCCCTGTCTAAACCGCATCTCAAAACATTGCATCGTTTTGGCTGTGGAGTCGATTTAATTTGCGAGTTTTTCTTATGTGATTTAACATGGGGAGGCAAGATGACCCCAAAGATTGACCTATAACTCGAGAACGGTTTAATATTTGTCAATGAAGAAAGAAGGAGCATAATAAGGAGAGCTACTGAATCGATATCTGAAAACCGTTTATTGAAATATTGTTCCGTTCGACCTTTGGACCGATTACAAGAAAAAATTGGTAAAAAAAGAGAAGAAGAAAGCAAAAAAAAATTTCGAAACTTATTAAGTTACTTTTTCACTAAATATTTTTTTTTCAAAAAAAATCTGCATTTTATTGAATTCAAAGATTGTTCTCATCTGGTGCATTACATTGATGTTTTTTGCATTGCATTTTGTACCAATTCCACGCCATAAGTGATCAAGGTTTCCCATGAAGTATTCCTTACGCATTTTAATATGTAAATTGTCCCGTCATTTAGCGTCCTGTAACAATCAATAAAATTGACCCACTGACCCCAGATTGAGCTATTACCCATTGCAAAGACATGGAGAATCTCCCTGTCTAAACCGAATCTCAAAACGTTGCATCGTTTTGGCAGTGGAGCCGATTTAATTTGCGAGTTTTTCTTATGGGATTTAACATGGGGAAGCGAGATGACCCCAAAGATTGACCTATTGACCCAAAGAACGGTTTAATATTTTTAGATGAAAAT
>JAHZNI010001949.1:0-10610 GCA_027744415.1 Seira ritae | reverse complement strand
TAATATCAAAAATTAAGTTTTCAAGGCACATGTAATAATGTTTTTTCCAAAACGGGTCCGCTTACAAAAGTCAGGGTGGGAGGGGCAGTTTAAAGAGACGTTTTAAAGCAAAAAGGTTCCTATATATTTTATGCGCCTAGTATGGACTTAAGATTTAGACTATAAACTATAAAAGGCCTTAAACTACATATAAAAGGACCAGCAATTTCAGGAAAAGTACCACATAGGTTCATACAGATATAAAGAATCGCAAATGTTTAAATTTTTAAAGAATATTTTGAGAAAAAGTATCGACTTTATTCCACCGGGTCAAAAAAGTAAAATATTTTTAACTGGTTGTGTTAAGGCGATTGAAAAATTTCGACCTGAAATTATTCTATAAAAATAGAGAACCCATTTAAGGCTTCGATAAAATCCTGTCGAACACTATGCGTAAATCTTCATAAACTTCATAAGCTTTCACCATTACGAATACGAGTTTCATCATTCGTGTATCATAAAAATGTCTTTAAGATTTAAAAAAGCGATATTTAAAACATGCGTATTCAATGCAGTGATGATTTGAGGTTCTGTTGTATTCTTCATACAGAGAGAGGCATCAACAGACTAGGCTTTGTAATTAAATTATTTATCAGGACAAAGTAAGTCAATGTTTTCGTGGCAAGACGTATCTGATTCACAATTTGTGGGCTTGTTTATCCAGTTTAAATTTAAATTTACGTCAAACTCACTATCACATTGGTCATTCATGTACGTTCAAAACAGGAATGACTTCGCCTGCCTGCCTGCACGGTTTTCATAGCAATGCACACCTTTGTCGAAATTGCGCTTGCATACAAGCTCTCGACTCATCGTCATCTCTGTATCTTCACACTTCAACAAGATATGATAATATTATCTCTTTATTGTTTAGGACAAATCAAATCAGTTACGTAATAGCATTGCATGCACTTGAAAAGTTTCAAATGACCAAAGCAAAAAGTAAAAAACCAAGTTTGAACATTTTAACATGTAATTTACGATGTGGCCTTGAATGTGGTAATGACCGTGAACGAGAATTGAAAACAGAGACAAAAACACTCGACAATTCTACTTTGATTGCCTGGAGATGTACGACCATGACTAGCTATAAGCTAAATAGTACGATTTGAGAGATGATACTGAATTGATTTTTTACACAATGTATCGTTTCACCGGTTGAATTGCAGCTTCATCTTTGAAATTTTTTACGACTGACTTTAGTCAGTGTCCTTCACGGCAGTTGTTCTTTCAGTTCTCTCATTTTTCTGCTCTCCGAGCTTTTGGGGCATTTTGAGAAATAAAAATGTTGTTCTCCTTAATACTTCTTGGCATTGTCTCCTTTTTGATTTACTCGCTCTTCCTGAAGAAGCCCAAAAACTATTGGAAAAAACATGGCGTTAAAGAAGCCCACCACTCGAACCTATTGAACCATATACAAGTGTTCATTGGCAAGAAAACTATTGCGGACCTGGATCAAATCGTGTATCGCTCCCTCTCTCAGGATGAGAAATTTTGTGGATTCGTGCAAATGGGTAATCCATTCCTCCTCGTGAAGGACCTGGATGTTGCCAAGAAAATCCTTATCAAGGAATTCGATCACTTTGTCGATCGTCGTCCCTTTGGCTCTTCCAAAACGCAACCAGTGATGGAGAAAATGCTCGCAAATCTACAGGCAGAGGAGTGGAAGGGCGTTCGTAACTCTTTAAGTCCGACATTTACGACAGGGAAAATAAGGTGGGGATGGTAAAAATTGCTTCGTCGATATTTAGAATAAGTGATTTGCTTGCATTTATAGTTTCATTTTGTTTTCAGGAGAATGATGCAGTACTTCAATGACTGCAGCCGGGATTGGGAATCTCATTTCAGAGAGCAAATCCAGCGTAATGGCGGAAGCATTGAGATAAACATCGTCAAGGAAACGACCAATTACACAGTTGACGTCATCGCAAGTGCAGTGTTCGGCATGTCCGCTGGTGTCATCAAGAATCCAGGCTCGACCTTCAGCGAGATGGTCCAGAAGATATCGAAAATTGATATGAAACAACTGATAAAATTCGGAATGGCTATGAACTTCCCGAGACTGACTGAATATCTTGGACTCAAGCTCTTTCACCAAGAGGGGCTCGATTTCTTCGAGTCTCTTCTAAATCAGGGAATGAAGCGAAGAATGCTAGGCATCGAGAAGAGAAATGACTTCCTCCAATTAATCGCTGAGGCGAGGAAAGGCGATCTGAAGGCCCAAGGCTCTGATGAGCTCAGCGCATTCGAAAAAGAGGCGATGATCAATGACAATGAAATCCAGAAGAAAAATTGGCTGAATGATGATGTGGTGGCGAATGCTCAACTTATTCAATTCTTCTTTGCTGGATTCAGCACAACGAGTAATTTTATCGGCTTCATGATGTACTGCTTAGCTTTGTACCCTGATTGCCAGGTAAAACTGAGGAAAGAAGTTGACTCCAAGCTCTTTAAGGATGGGGGTGATGAGGTAGACTATGACATTCTCAATAGTCTTGAGTACATGGAAATGTGCATCAGCGAAGCTCTGAGGAAATTCCCTCCTCTGGGAAGAATTGAAAGGAAGTGTACCAAGGATTATGAGGATAAGGAGCATAACTTCAGCGTTCCAAAAGGAGCATTCGTGGGCATTCCAGTTCAAGCAATTCACAACGACCCCAAGTATTTACGAGAAGCCTGACCAGTTCTATCCAGAGCACTTTACGCAAGAGAATAAGGCCAAAAGGAATCCTT
Organism: Seira ritae; assembly: GCA_027744415.1. Taxonomy (NCBI): domain Eukaryota; kingdom Metazoa; phylum Arthropoda; class Collembola; order Entomobryomorpha; family Entomobryidae; genus Seira; species Seira ritae. Next base: position 7,838 of record JAHZNI010001949.1, on the reverse strand, counting down.
ATGCTTGGCTGCCATTCGGCACTGGCCCGAGGAATTGCATTGGTAATTAAATAGGGAACATTAAATGATTTTAATGGGTTCTGATAATCAACTTTGATTTTATTTTGCAGGAATGCGGTTTGCTCTTGTAGAGAGCAAAGCAGCGATTGCTCATTTGGTCCACAACTTTGAGATTTCGCCGGCAAAAAGCACTCCCATTCCCTTCAAGACAAGACCTATCGGATTTGGGGTTCAACTTCCTGACGATTTAGAACTCAAGTTGTCCCTTATCCAGAAATAAATGTGTCATCAGGGTCATCACCATTCTTTTATTTATTTACTCTACAAGCCATTGCCATGCACAGAAACTATTGAGCACTTTTTATTTTTGGACGACGGAAGAAAATGACCTGAAATATTTTCATGCACATTTAAACGATAAAAATGAAATTGACACACATTAGGAGCCATAACATTTGAATCCAGTCCTCCTTTCAACATCCACTCAATGAGCCAACAAAAATTTCCTCAATCCAATCGTGCTAAGCCCTTTTCTCATTCATTTCAGGTGTCACTATTGAAAGGTTCTTTTGGGCTGACAAAATGGTTCCTTCACGTCTAGTCGATGACCTGCTTTCATTTCACTTTCAGTTTTCATTCGCTCATTTTACTTCAACGAAGCTTAATACTCGTGACCCTTTTTAAAGGGTTTAATGAAACGGGACTCAATCTTTTTGTTAGCTTACCTGAATTTCACTTGTGGAATGTGAAAAGGTGTACAGACACGGATTAGAGTAAACTTTTCGTAAAAATAGAAAAAAAACATTTTAGCGTTTTAAAGTATGGTCATCTATAGTCATGTCATGAAAATTTTTTCAAAAGGGGATCTTCCGGCTACTTTGGAGATAAAGTCTTCAGTTCAAGAGAGGGCTTGGTCCTAGCAGCATCAGATATATAAAAGAGTGAAAAAATTCGTTGATCGATTTAGGAAATTTAGAATTTAGATCGAATGACTAGTCGTAGAAAAACCAGTCAGTTTTGCTAAATCCAGCCAAAATGAGGTTCTTTGTATGTGGCATAGTGCTTGCCACAGTGCTTTTTGGAGGTAAGAAGTATAACAAGTAAGCTGCATGCAAATGTAGTGAAGTTTTTCGATTTAACGGAATTAATTAAAACTTTTCCCGTAGTGATTGGATCTGAGGAAAAGAAAGAAGTTCGAAATGCCCCAGCTCCGGTATCATCCTCGCCCTCATCGCCTCCTGTATTTATCATGGACGCTGAAACAGAAAAGAGGTTGAAGGAAAGCCTTCTTGGACTGAACGCTAACATTACTAAAGCTACTCTAGTTCCGATCCCACCATACATTAATCTGACCGGAAGTCATGATCAACTAGTGAAGGACCCCAATGGAAAAGTAAAGGCTCCCATATTCTTCCCCTTCGGACTACTCTTTCCCAGCGTTCCGGCACTAGAATTCGCCGTAGGCTTCAATGCAAATAAGAATGTCAGTTTGGCTGTCAATGCTGGAAATGTTGCAAACAGCTACTCTGAAAATCTAGGCGGTTGGACACAGATTGGAACAATTACTACCCCTGCTCCTGGCGGTTGGGTGGCGCCATCTGGATGGACTACTACTACTGCTGCATGGGGGTGGGAACCCCAGCCAACGGCAGCGCCAACTTCAGGTTAATTATATAATAACCTGCTAATCAGGTTAACCTATTAATTTATCCTGTTAATTTAGCAACACATTAATTTGAAATATTCCGCAATACCTTTAGGTTGGGCTCCAACGACCACACAGGGGTGGGCAGCTCCTCCAACTGAAGGATGGGCCTGGCCCTCAACAACCACAATCACCTCCAACAACCACCCAGGGATGGGCTCCTCCCCCAACTGAAGGCTGGGGCTGGCCCTCAACGACCACAGCACCTCCAACGACCACACAGGGATGGGCTCCTGCTCCAACTGAAGGCTGGGGCTGGCCCTCGACGACCACAACACCTCCAACAACTACGCAGGGTTGGGCACCTCCCTCAACTGAAGGATGGGCCTGGCCCTCAACAACCACAACACCTCCTCCCACGACAACGACAGGTAAATTTGAAACATTATCTTGAAGTAGAGAACATACAATAAATCTGAGAATATATACTTGTAGGCTGGACGACCACAACAACAACGACTCCACCTCCAACCACTACAACAGGTACAGCATTTTTAAAACATTACATGCACTAGTATTGCGAAAGAGATCATCTAAATACATATTATTATTTAATTCAGGTTGGACGACAACTACAACCACTACCCCTCCACCAACAACTACGGGTAAATTCATGATAAAATTCCGTACTGGTCAAATGAATAGATTCGTAAAATTAATATTGTTTCTTTCAAATTAGGATGGACCACAACTACCACTACCCTCCCACCACCGACAGAGACAACCACCACAGGTTGGATAGCTCCAGGATGGTTAGGTTCAGGAATTCAGCCCGCCGTGCCAGCGTTCGGATCACTATCTAATGATCCGGCGTGGAACGAACTTCAACAGCATCAACCTCAACAATTCCCAAACAGTTACAACGTCCCCGTTCAACCAGGCTCAGGATCATTGAATTTGCCAATAAATCCGCAATCTCCTCCAACCGGATATAATTTTCCAGCTCCCCCATCCTATCCAAACATGAACTCATCCCCTATGCAGAACCGCCCACCAAACGCGCCTCAACCAGAGTGGTCTGCACACGCATCCCCCCAATACAGTAACATCCAGACTCCTAGCATTCCACTCCCAGCACAGTCGAATTCCGAACCCCGTCCAGATCCTGAAGCTCAAGTGATAGAAGAAGAGCAAAAACAAGAACTAAATGACGCTCCACCGGCTCCAGCTCCTCAAGTTCCTCAACCTCAACATCAAAATCCAGCAATGAGCTTCAATCCCGGGCAGAGACCACCTTTGCCATGGAGCCAGAGCCAAAATCCAGGCTCAGGCAGTAACCCAGGAAGAAAGCCTCAACCAGGTTCCAGTTATGGTGGACCACAAATGCCGCCCATGGGTGGATTTGTTCCACCTCAGATGCCATCCATGCCAAGTACCTTTAGTGGACGGAATTAATTTATGAAAAAATGATTACTCGATTTCCATATGAGTCATAATTTATTATATTTATTTATTCCTTATTTATTGCGCTCAGAAAATTAATAAAAAATTTCATATCAAAATAATTAATCTCTCGCATGCTCGTCCAAAGTTATACAAACATAAATAATCATATCTATATCTACACTAGGAGCTATCTCAAGGTAGTACACATCCCTTAATTCACCCCTCCAGCATTCATTATTTCTTTAAATAAACCTGAAATATAAAACAAACAGAACAAGAAGGGAATGGTAACGAAACATCACGCAAGGCCTTGTTGGCTTCTATGATGGCCAAATTTTGCTATCACCAATTTTGTTCCATTGCTCCCTAATTTCAGCCATTGAATTTCAATAATCCAGCCTGTCAATTTACGAAAGTAGCCTATAACATAAACATGCTTACTTAACATATGCATGAATTCGAATTGTCCAAAAAGTTAACTTTCAAGTGGATAGAATCTGCTGGAATGGAATCGCCTGTCTACATTATTGCTTTAGATAAATAAATCCATATTCGATTGTTCAGCTTGTCTAGTTTGTACAAAGTCACTTGGTAGTTATCATGAAAACTGGAGGGGAAATCCTTCTAAAACTTATGACATTTCACATGAAATACCAATGTCGTACCTTATGAAATTACGATACATGTATGTATTGGAACTCTCTTTATGACTTTTTTACTTTTATGTAACCGGCGATTCGAGACAAAGTAAAACTTCTTACATCATAAATAAGTACCTGGTATGTTTTCTTAACTCTAATAACATACATAACAAACGAGACACTCGTGAATTATGAAACTTTTTTTAACGATTGAATAATCATATTTGCGGGCGCTTCCGCAAGACTTTAAAATCTGCACAGAACCTTATCGGATGTCTTTGATGCTACGCCGAGATAAAAATGCTATCCAACACTCTAATTAGATTCTATGGTATCCGCATAGATTTAATTCGTCTATGCGGAGGATCCTTGTATTCTTGGAATAAGTCTAAAATGAAACTAGAGCCTGCTTATATTTACCAAGTATATGGGATGTAAGTGCCCGAAAATCCAGGAATGATACGAAATTATCTGTTTGTACCTTACAATCGTTGAATAAGTACGCAAAATTCAGATCTAAAATTTCTTTACTGTTAACAGACAAGGCGGTTGCACAGCAGGGGTCTTCTTCAATGTCATCCATCTCATCCAGATGTATCTAAAATTTAATATAAAACACATTCCCGAGGAAGGCGGCTCGAAATATGGTTCTGAAGAAGCAGAGGAACGGAGCAATTTCGGTACGTTGATAATTGAGTTTGGCGAGGTGATGCTGGTGACCTGCATTTCAGCCCTACAGATCCGCAGTGTAATTAAGAAGCATACCTATATGCATCTCATGAATGAACTAATCGAATATAATAAGTTCATCAGAGGTAAACAAAACTTTGCACTCATTTGAATTCTAAGCTTTAATTGAATGAATGCTATTTTATTGAATGGATGCATTTTACTTCTTTCAGAAATGATTGAATCAGGAAAGCTCAAACTTGACAAGGAACAAAAATTGATGATCAAGTTTATAGAGCTACTCCTTCAGTTTGTCATTTGGATATCCGTCATCACTCCATTCCTGCTCACGTTCGCCATTTTACATCCAATGGAGCCCACCAATATCTTGATTCGCGAGTGGCTGGAATACGAGTTCCAATTTGAATTGCGTCTCCGCCAAATTCCACTGATCTTTATGATTACGTCGGGTCTCTACGGGGCTGGATCTATCGTGTTTCAAATGGCTTTTCTCATTGCAATGTACTACATAGTTTGCACTGTGTGTACGGAATCCATCACCCCGGAAGAAATCACAAAAATCTACAAGGGTAAACGATGTCGTCTCCAGACAAAGAACTTTGGAGAGCTCGATGACTCTGAGGTGATCCATTTCTACAGGACCCAGCAGATATTCAATCTGCTCCTCAATGAATTCTTTGGCTCTCGACTTGTATCTTACCACCATGTAGGTCTCACTGCAACAGTCGCAGTGCTCTCATGCTTTGCAATAAGGTTCAGTGACATATTGTCCAATGAAGGGGTCTTAGCATGGGTCATAATACTGAATAGCATATTATGCTGCATGATCTTGATATACTGCCAAGCCCGCATGGGTGGCGATGTCGTCGATATTGCTGATGGGTTTCAGGAAGCAGGGCATAATCTGTGCATGAGGAGACTCATGTTCCGCAAGTTTTCGATGAGTTGTCGGACATTCTTCATACAGGTAGCATATCCCTTCTATACAATTCATAAGGAGACGTTTCTCATGTTTTGCGAAACTACCTTAGATCATACTATCACATTGCTCCTTTGGTAAAAATGATAAAATAAAAACGCTGCGCAATTCCTTATATTTAAATGACCTATGATTATAACTTTTCGGTCAACTGCGGATAATGCTGAGTAATGTATGTAAAATAGAATAGTTCTATAATATCTCATTGGATAGTGGAGCAGTCCTAAAAATGCCGCAAAATATTTCATAATAGACTTCTCGCTTTTGAGTCTGAATATATTAATCAATAAATTGGCATTTGAAATAAGAATTTACATGAAAGGTTGCTATGTCTTATTGTTGACATACAATAAAAGAAAATACATGTTGTGATGTTATAATGAAAATGAAGTACCTGAAAGTACCCGAGTCAAAAAAAAATTCCTGCATAAAATTATATTGTTTTTCGACGTAGCATAATAATTTAAAACCATGTACATACATATCCGGTGATTTCGTTTGAAACAAGGTACGCTGCGTTTTTTCTTGTAGCTAACCTAAAGACATTTTTTTAGAAAAATAAAGAAAACATGAGTATGAGACATTACACGAAAAATTTTTGGAGGACTGCTTACCCCTGCTTTCACAACAATTTTTCATTAATTTCATAACAATTAATGCGTATTTTCATAACAATCACTTGTGATACATGCTTTTCTCCCTTAGAAATCCCCCTAAGAAACCAACTTAAAATGACCCGTGATTGAAAGGGCTCAGCTCATGTGATTTGGTTGGCGGAGTTTTGCGTATTTTTAAAGCGTCAAAAACGCTATAGTGTGGAACGTTGCAGAGCAGGAATTCCATAGAAAGCCTTTCATATCCGAAGTGGATACTTAAATAAAATCATTATTTTACGCGGTTTCGGATTGATATGATTCATATTAAAATTACTATCGACGACGAATTTTATTGGCATTTCATATTCATGCCTCGACAATGGAGATACAAAGTCTTGGCAAAGAGTTGTTGAGAATAAATCGAGTGTCACGTATTTGTTATTATACCTAGATAAGCAGCGGTTTAAAATGAACTATAGTTGTCATTGCAGCAGATGGAACAGACACTTGTTACGTGTTTGATTGAGTGCAGAATAAAGCTAAAGCATATCATCAAAGCATTGCATGCAAACGCTTATCATATCAACAGGCCGTAAGCGACATGATATTGCCTTGTACCTGTATATACCTAAAAGAGCAATTAGATCATCACTTGCGTCAAGATTTCCAGTTACCTCCATGCTTCATGCGTCAGTTTATGACTCATAGATTTGCACAAATACATAGATTCCCAGTTTTACTTAAAAAGGCTTAACCCACCAACACTCTTCCTCAGTTTCATTGTCGAGGAACCTTGCTCGTACAAAATGTTTAAATCCCTTCTTGGCGGTCTCACTGGAGGTGATTTCAACGAAAGTCACTTTGCAACCCATGTCGGAGCCAATCTGTGCCACAGAACCAAGATTCTGCCTACCCAATTCCATCACTCTCGAACTCAAGGAAAAGTATTTCTCCTTCTCAGGAGACGATTTCAAAATATCCTGCGCAACGAGTGGAACGCCTTATTTCCAATGTCAAGGCAGACATTTCAGCCTCAGAGAGAAGAAGGTTCTACAAGACAATTTTGGCCAGCCAGTGGCAAACATCAAAGAGCAAATGTTCAGTTTCACGGACAAATTTCAAATCTATGCTGGAGAGCGATCTGATCGGAAGATTTGTGATTGTAGCGCAAGTCTAAATTTTGTGAGAGCCAAATTGACCACCAATTTCAATGACGTGGCAGTACCGGGGAGAATGAGACATGTAGTCCTCAAAGGGGTGTCGTGACTCCAGCGTGATGCAAATAAATGCACAAGCTCAGTTTCCAAAACCATCATAAAAATCATCATCTAATGACAAGTATGGAAAAACTTCCATCTCCACACACCATTTCATGCATCACATTAAGCGGGATGCATTCATATTTTATTTTGGTAGACACTGCAATGCAGGTAGGCATGCATATAATTTTGGTTTTAGGTATTAAAAAAGTAGACAATGCAATGCAGGTAGGCATGCATATATTATTATTACTGATGTTCAAGATATTACTTTATGAAATTGCCCTAAACATTTTAATGCATTTCTCCCATTTACAAGAACGTATAAATAGGAGTGCCCTTGTGGTAAAAAATCATTTTGTTTCCCAGAGTCTTTATCGTTGAAGTTCTTTTTCTACAGAGAAGGTGAGGAAAGTTTCTGTGGAAACCTGGGCTTGTGACCTCTACGTCTTAGACTATTGGTTCTCCTGGGTGAAAATGGAAAACTTTATTAACCTTCCCTAGAAATATAAAAATATATTCCCATCTCCAGTCTTAGTTCACCCCACTTATAGTTTTTCTCTTTTTATTTTTATAGAAACT